>JAQIXL010000004.1:0-145199 GCA_034700245.1 Poikilolaimus oxycercus
ATGTGCATTAGCATCAAGCATATGCGAGATGTGACGAACGACAGATTTGGCTTGCAATCGTATATAAGGCCATTGACGGCAGTCTTCCGGGCTCATATCATTTTTCGCGACATCACCAGGCAGCAGATACTAGACGCCTTCAACAACAAACACGACGAGCAATTCCTAAAGATTTACTATCTGTCGCAGAGTGGTTTGTTGACATGGAAAACAAACGACTTCCCGCTGTTTTAGTAAACCCAGCAAATGAGGAGGATGTCGAAGAAGGTACCGATTCAACGAGTGTCCTTCCGTGTTCAAATGGCGGCACACCGCTACCAAATGGCACTTGCTTTTGCCCGGCGTTCACATCAGGAAGTCAGTGTGAAGTCGTGAGATGCGCCAGCACTGGCATCCTCGGTGGCACGCAGAACAACACATGCTTCTGTCCACCCGGATACAACGCCAAAAACTGTGCTCAAAGTGAGTTCTGGATAACTTTTTCATTGTCCTTTGTTAATCACAGGGCCTTGTCGTCCTTCGCCAGAGATCGACTTCGACATCGACAGCAGGACATTGGGTGTTGTGGTTTCTATTGCTAACAGCATGTCGCGCGAGATCTATGATCTTCTCTTCGCCCTAAACCGGCACATACAGGAATCGCCTGAGGGCTACTATGCCAACTACATCCTTGTCACCTATCTTCAATATCGTGAGCAATTCAACAGCTGGCGCTGAATTCGGTGACAGTTTCTTCAAACGTCATTCTCACTTATTCATTCGAGGATAGCAACTCGTTCTTACATGCATTTGAAGACATTGCTGTTTCCATTGGCGATAATATTGGGCAGCCAGCGGTGACTGCCCTTCAACGTGCCGTCTCTTTGTAAGTGCGCGGATTGTTTCTGAATGTTCCAGCTATCCATTAATGCGAGCGAAGTCAGTATTCTACCTGTTCGCAGATACGAGAGATATCGACTCGGGCGCTAGTCAAAAAGATCTCATCCAAACAGCTCTCAACTGGAGATTAACGGTGTGTCTTGTTTAAGTGAGACAAGGAAGACCTGAAGATTTACCCCTTCATTTCCAATACAACGCTGGAGTCAGGCGAGAGCGGCTTCACAGTCTACAATGATATTGCCTACCAGACACATGGGGCGACTATTGTCGTCGAGGAGAAATCTTTGGCATCTGTAAGAGGGGGTATTAGAGGACAGTCATGAACTTGTAGGCTTTCCAAACCCTTGCAAAACTACTATACAAAGCGGAAACGGTTGCGTTCCAAGGCCCATATCAGTGCAGTGCAGCAAGCACTGTGAATCTGAATTTCTTCATTGATCAGGCACCAGTCACAGTTGTCGCGACTGGAGGTAGGAACTACGAAACTGTCCACAGCCATTTAGGTGGACTAAGGGTGACCGGATTTTCGGAAACCTTTGCGGCAGGCAAACTACAGGTTCTTTCAGCAAAGTATTCATAGAAGTCGCAGATTTTCACCACTAATGAAACCGTGGACAGCATCACGATCGGACCAGGCAATGGATCAAAATGTTCCTATAGAGTGTTTGTCTCCTCACGAATTGCCCTCTTCTTTGGACAACACGATAATCGCGATGTTGATGCGGGAGAAAACTACAACATTCAAAGTGCGTCACTTCGTTACGCTTACAAAAGCCATTTTTAGGAACGGCGCAGTACACAACAGCTCGTGTCGTGAACTTGGATACTGTCAGAAGCATTACGTATAGACGCCTGAATACCAGCGACAATTCGGATATTCATGACGACTTCGTGTCGAGCTACCGCAGCAGCGATTGCTCCTTTCCTTTTCAGTTCCCCGTTTATGAATGCGAACCCACCACCCAGAATATCTATGCAGTGGACAGCTACAATATGAAAGTGAGGCGAGAGACTAGGGAAAGAGAATTGTTTAGTTCATTCTGACTACTTATGATGGACAACAAATCTTTCGCGTCTACCCCTCACAGTGTGTAAGATCGGGTGAGACATCATTTGACGGGACATGAACTTTCAGTGGCTCCTCCGTATCACAGCCCTTCTTGCGAACATGGTGGGACTTGGAATGGAGACGCCTGTAATTGCACAACTCAGTTCTCTGGAGACCATTGCGAGACGGTTCTCTGTCAGAATGGTGGCGCCCAGAATCCTTTCCCTGGCGGCAGCAACGGCGGGCTTTGCAGCTGTCCAACCGGCTTCGACGGAGATTTCTGCGATCAATGTAGACGAAGAGAAACTAAAGAAAAAGGTTCTTTAGTGACCTGCAAGACAACCTCTGACGCTAACTTTGACACTTCCTCGGCATCAATTGGAATTCTGATAGAAGCTTCTTCCACACTGTCCTATATCCAAGATCGGCTTTCGTATTCACTGACCCAGCCGAATCCGGAGGTTCGCGGCTACTACACTTCCTTCGCCTATACAACTTTTCTTAATCGCACTAACTGTATGCCAAACCAGTTTTATCTATTGGGTTTAGTGTTCGGCAGCGATGTGACTCTGGCAACTAGCTTTTACACCAAACTGTCAGACATTGGCCATGATTTCCGTGGAGCTGCTTTAGAACTGACTGAAGCCGCCACTCAGCCGGTCGTAGCTGCCATTCTTCATACTCTCAATGCCGTTGACAACACTACCGGTCTTCGTGTTCTCGATAGGTCATCGATCTTCATCTTCGTTGATGCTCTGCCAGCACGTGGCGATTCAGCCAACAGCGTAGACACTGTGAAGTGAATAATTGCTAATGGCATCTTTATCAATTCAACTTTAGAGAATTTGCCGTCGCAAGGGGTATAGATCTGAACTTTGTCATCTTGCCACCTTTCAACGATACGAGTCTGTGCATTAATGCGACCGCAGCAGACGTTTACTACGACCTCGCTAGAGCGACGGCTGGTACAGTATTCAATACGTGTGAGCTTCCGTACTACGCGGACATCTACGAAGTGAGAAAACATGCTGAAAAACGTTTTCTCAGTACATAGTTCGACTGATCCCTGCATTTCGTCAAGATAGCGTCAGTTTTGTGTCATCTACGGACTGTTCCAACGAAGTGGTCGTCACATTTCCATTGATAGACTACAACGAAAATCGCATACTTTTCAACAGCAGTAGGCTAAAAAAAAAATTATGTTCATGCTTATGAGCCATGCTTAGATTCAAATCCTGGTTTCAACGCGAGTTACTCAACGCCTGACAATTCAACATTTCTGCCATTTTACAAAAACGACTTTCCGTACATTAAGATTTACTCGATCACCACTTCTTATACTACCAAGAATGGTTTCTACACAGTGAAATTTCGAGCGAATACTGCCACGCCAACACCGTGCACAGTAAGAATTGCATGGCGCACTCGACGATTGTAGCTGAAAATCGGCGAGTTCGATTTGCCAAGAGCTTTCTTTTCGTTTGTCTCGAATCCTTCCATTGATTCGGGAAGTGCGTCGGCCGTTTTTGGTAGTCGAAACATTGTGCAATACGTACGTTCAGGAACATTGCAACATGTTGTCGTCCATTTCTCCCCACCGATTAGTGCGGATGCAAAAGTTTCCATTACAGTAGGTGACTCAAACGGCCTCTTTGTAACCAACGCTACGACCGCTCTCCGCAACGAGTCTTGCGCTTTCGAATATTACACACTCGATTCGTTTGCTTGCTTGACACCGCTAGATGTCTTCTCTGTAACAGTATGCGGTCATCTTTGTTAGTCTCTAAGAAGTGAATAGGCGCTGGTGGAATTGCGCAACGGGACGCTGGTGCAGCGCTCAACCAATGCTTTCTGTGGTCTCAATGGCGGATCCTGCCTCAATGGTGGCACGTACTTCACGGGTCTCTGTGACGGTCCTGCTCGCTGTCGCTGCACAACCCGTTACACGGGTTTTTACTGTCAGACACCGATCTGCTCCAAGGCGGCACCTCGGCCAATGGTCAATGCCTCTGTCCGGCGGGCTACACTGGAACCTTTTGTGAATTCAGTACGTATTTCGCCTCTCTGGCATTGTCTTCAGAAATGTGCTCGACCTTCGACTTTCCGTCCTTCTACGATCCATACAGTTTTCACTTCAAAACAATCGCGTTTGTCGTCCAAAACACACTGGATTCGGCTAGAACGAACATTGGACTGCGTCAAGGCCTCGGAGATTTTCTGCGTCAATATGAGGCGACAAGCAGCGCTTCATCAAACTTCATTCTTACCTCGTTCACCGGCAACAGTATGCGAGCGTTAATTTCCTATACTTGGTAAAGGCTCTACAATCCACGCGACGACACCTCTAACCGATCAGTTCTCGAAAGTTGTGGACAAAGTCTTAAATGTTACCTCACCAACTACGCCTGATGCTGTTCAGTCTATGACAGCCATCGCCGAGGTGCATACGCCACAATAACATTTCTGTCCTTTTTTAGACGTTGAAGGTAATTTACGAGACACCGGCGATAATCTACTTGTTTGTTCAAACACCGCCTGTTCCAAGTAACGGTATGCAACTTCTAACAAATCTGGCACAACTCGATGTTCAAGTAAGCATGCGACAATCAATACAAATTGCTCAATCTGCTCTAGATTAACGTGATATATACAGCGGATACGGACGGGCCAGTGATTCTTCCGCCTTCAACTACAGCGCTTTACCTTGCAGCCGCGTCGCAGACAAGTGGACGAATAATCGAGCTAACGAGTCCAGCAGTCCAAACTGTTGGTATTCTTTTGCTGTGTTAAATGATAAAGCTCTCAACAACTGGTAATCTCAACAATTTTAGCTTGTCACGAACGAACTGAGTCGTCAACTGCGTGAAAATGTGATCATCTCAGACCACACATGGTTTAGCTGCACATCTGGCGTAGAGCTTTTCTTCCCGATTGAGAGCCGCGCTCGCTGGTTTTCAATTTCGATTCGTGGGATTCTAGTTAGATCGCCAACATCACCTAGCGGCGTCACACTTTTCGATGGAAAAGGCTAGAAGAGCATAATTGACCTAACATCCCGATTTCAGGTGAAATAGTGATCACGAACTCGCTGTTTTCTGTATCGGATTCGAATTACCACGTTCTTTTACTTGGTAAGGCACTGAATGAGATGCATCTATTTTGCAGATCCGTCTACCGTTCTTAATTTCGCTGGTATCTGGAGGTTGAGCTTTAAAACAACTGAGACAAACCCGTGCCATATTAAAATCCGCGCCAGCAGCTCGCTAGATGCACGTCTTGGATGGACGAGCGATCCCTTCAACGATCTCATTCAGCCATATCCTTTTCCACAAAGCGGTGAGTTCTATCTTTTCAACAACAAATGCTCCTTTTAGTGAAAAACCCACAAACCTACAGCGCAGCGAAGCTTTCTCATGCTATCACTGAAAACGGAAACACTCTTTTGGAAGAGTTCAAGGTTCTAAGCGAGATCACAACAATTACGTTTTCATTGCAGTTCTACTCAGATGATCCAGAATATGGTGACCGACGGCTTCGATTCGTCCTTCCGTACACCTCGCGCGATTCAAGTGGCTGCTCGTCGCAATACATCACACCAGCATACAACTCAACGCTCAATTCCTTTGTCGTTGCAATCACGGGTCGAGACGAAAACGGCTACGCTTTCCGGCGAGAAGCCATGCATGGCAGTTTCTTCTTCAACATCTGTAGGGCCTCTATGTACCATAAGAACGAGTTCACATCTCCAGCTTGTAACACGGATGGCGGCACCGTGGACAACTTTGGCAACTGCGTTTGTGATCCGCAGCACCAGGGCTTCGATTGCTCAAACCTCGTCTGTGAGAACGGTGGAACGCCGTTTTTGGGCGTTTGCAACTGTCCTGTTCAGTACTCCGGCCAGCGTTGTGAACTAGGTTATCCGTCATCAGTCTATCTCATGTTGGAACTTTTGCAGAAGCTGGAAAGTGTGATCCACGCCTAAAGTCACTCTACCTTCCGTTCTTTGTTGATGCGTCAAACACTTCAACGGCTCTCCTTCTCTCGACTGTATGAATGAATTCATAGTCAATGACGAACTCGCCTGTAGATTCTTCCAATTGTGGATGCAGTTGCCTCGAAATTTCAAAATGGCCTGGGATCAAATACTACATACTCAATTCGCTGTGATTGGCGTCTCGAAGATGCCGATACTCGGATTGAAGCCGTTCACTCAAGAGACCGGGGTTCAAGAAGTTTTCGACTATATCGGTGGATTCATGGGCGACAGCACGGCGGGCGCTTATGATCTCGGAGCGTAAGCTTCGGCATTATCACCACCACATTTCAGGGCCATCTCGTTGTTTCGAACTGCGGGCCCATTCTCATCTTTAAACGGCAAAAAGCTGGCTGTACTCGTCTCCGCGACTCCGTTTGTGTTCCGGATTGAAAGTGTTATAAGAAAGTTTCAGCGTCTCAAATGTTACGAGCGCGACAGATCAAGTGGCGCTGCTGCGCGCCGACGGCTATGAAATTTTCTCCGTGAACCTCGAACAAAGTGCCGTTGGAACACTGTGCCCACTGGCGACGATCGACCAGTATTGCATCAACTATTGGTTCCTCACGGTCAATGAAGCTGTGGACTATCTGAGAGACGCCATCTGCGATGCATTCAGTTAGACAACTTGTCATTTGTTTTCATGCAACAAAAACAGTATGCCCTTCCATCTAATAAACAAATCAGGTTGTCCATCTTGCCACAACTCAGAAAAACAAATAATTGAACAAGCAACCTCCTGTAGATGCCGAGTCTGCCGAAAAAGGGGGTACAAGCACGCAATACAAGGACAAAATCATAAAATAATCTGTGAAACATGTTCTGAAAGTGTTCCCGCCCTTCCTCGCGTCATTACTTGAAGGCTGCTTGAAACCGGGATAGCTCGTCAGGACAATAAAGGTGTCGTCTCAACAAGGCTGCCGATAAGCCCCCGGCGCCTTTGACACAAGGGAGGGCACCGCCCATGTGGTTGTCTCTAGCCTTCTTCGTTGCCCTCATTCTAGTCGCATCAGGTATAATTGTTTGCTTAGTCGATCTGACAAAGGTTGCAAGATCTTTCTTCATGCGTCAGAGACCCTAGTTTTGCCTATAAGTAGCAATAATCTTGGAGTTATATAAACTTGTCTAGGCGACGTTTTCTTCGAGGTCGACGGTCACTTCTCGGCGATTCCGGTCAGCGAAGTGAACCACCCAAAATTGCAACGATTTCATCAACCAAGACATGAACAAATTGTTCTTCAGCATGTATGCAGCACATATTTTTTTGAAAAGCCATTCAGTTAAAAGATCGATTGGACGATGTCAAGGCGATTCAAATAAGAACATTCAGGTTTAAATTTTTAAACTGTCTGCATGTGCTTCAGCGTCCATGGCGAGGCCTTGGGACAGCCCACAGCTGTGTTTCGCGCTTATATCACCGCGGCCGAGGGTGTGACACGACAACAGCTTCTTGACGCCGTACACTCTGGAGAAGAGGAAGGACACTTTCTCATAATATATTACCTGCGAGTTGTTGGTAAGTCTGTTTATTACAGGAGGAGTTATATCGACAAACTGCTTCAGATAATGTGCCAGACTCCACTAAAGTTAAGGGAGCACCTGACGTTCGAGATGTCTCGTGTGCGAACGGAGGAATTGCCCTACCAAACGACACTTGCTATTGCCCTATCTTCATCTCAGGCAGCGCTTGTCAGACTGTGAATTGTGCCCAGAATGGAATTGTTAGTGGACCAAACAGCAACGAGTGCACTTGCCCACCAGGCTACTATTCCAAGAATTGCGCACCAAGTGAGTGACTAGACTCTTGTAGAAGAGCTCCTTCAGGAAGATGCATGCCTTCAACAAATGTGGACTTCGATGTTTCTAGCCGAACTCTCGGCGTGGTTGTATCACTGTCAGCGACGATGGCTCTCGATTTCCTAAATCTCATTCCAGCTCTCCATCGACACACTAACAACACTCCAGATGGTTACTACAACAACTTCGTTCTAGTCACCTACCTAAAATATCGTCAGTCTCGACCAGTCACTTACAATTTCTTCAGGCAACTCAACGACAATTCTTACATACACTTACGACAACGCCTTGGACTTTTTGTCTGGCTTAGAAGGGTCATCTCTTTCGAATGCTGATGCTGGTGGACAGCCCGCCGTTTCAGCAGTTCTTCAAGCTATTTCATCGTAATTGGCGAAATTTTGGCAATCTCATTTTTTGATAGATATCCATTGCTCAAAGCGAAATCGGTTTTCTACCTCTTCACCGACTCGCTTGCCAGCGATTCGTTACCTATCAGCTTCGATCAAAGCAGTTTAACACCCGAATCTTTGCTCATCACTGCTGCCTTAAACTGGAGGCTTTCGGTTTGCGAGCTCTAATCACTCATTCTCAGATCTACACGTTCTTCTCTAATCCATCCGTGGATCAAAGTGGCGATTCTTTCGATGTTTACAACAGGATCGGCTATCGCACGCACGGCGATTATATTCTTGTGTCGAAAAGCAGCGTTGCCGATGTAATACTGTTCCTCAAATTAGCGTTTAGGCTTTTGAAAATATCGCTGCACTTCTGATCTACCCGGAGACACTCGCATATCAAGGACCATATCCCTGTTCGAATTCCAGCGCAGCACTCCTCGATTTCACTCGCGATCAGGCACCATTCGTTGTGTTTGGACGCGGAGGTGAGAAGGCTTTTTCATGTGAAACAGTTTCAGGTGGTTTGGCTGTTGAAGCAACCAACCCACTAGATGGCGCCATTGTTGAAGTCGCGCAAATCTACTCAGCTGGCAACTTTCAGGTTTTCCTATTTACTGTTGATATTTCCAGGTGTTTCGCTCGAATCAAACATTTGGCGAAGTTATTGTGCGACCTGGAAACGGAACCACTTGTGCTTATCGAGTTTTCATTTCTTCGCAAGCAACTCTCTTCTTTGGACACCATCACAATCCTGATGTTGATGCAGGATCAAGTGTTAACATTGGCGGTGTGGCCTTAAGATCAAATCAGTCTTGTAGAATTTGCCCAAGTGGCGACCGCTGGTGTGACGGGGGTCACCGGCGTGACGAGAATTGCTTACAAAAGACTCAGCTCGACCGACAACGCAGAGATTCATGCAGATCTCAATTCAACAACGCGCTCCGGAGAGTGTACCTTCACCTATACGTTCCCGGCGTACAACTGCACGCCCGGAATCTACAACATCAAAGTAAACAAATCGTTGGATACGAGGCTTCGTTTAGTTCAGTGTTACCACTAGCAGCGGGTCGTTGGCACGGGTCTATCCGAATCTCTGTGTGGAACCGAGTGAGTTTTACAACGGAATAACGTTGTTCAGCGCGAATTCCTCTAACCAGCCCAACTTGTGCCAACGGGGGCACTTATAGCGGTGGAGCTTGCACCTGTGCAGCCTACTACACGGGTGCAAACTGCGAGACGGTGCTTTGCCAGAACGGAGGTGTTCAGAATCAGTTTCCTGGTGGTTCGAATGGCGGTGTCTGCAAGTGTCCCAACGGATTTAGTGGTCAATTCTGCGAGCAACGTATGCAATTCCAATTCCGTTCCGGCGATAATCTTCTCTTTCAGTGATCTGCTCTGCACATTCAACTGATGACTTCAATTTTAACCAGAGGACCTTTGGGTTCCTTGTGCAGACAACCTCTTCGCAAGCTTTCATTCAACAAGGACTTATTACAGCCGTTTCAAACCTGAATGCAACAATGACACCGTTTTATTACAACTCTTTTGTTGTTACAAACTTCCAGCGTATTGCTTCAAGCCGTGAGTTTCATTTTTGTGCAAGTGTTTCTTTTACAGTTTCCAATGTGACCAACACTACCATAACTACGACGTTCTTCAATAATATCAACGACTTCTCGAACGCCGTTCAGGGCCTGGGCTGGCGCACATCGCAGCCCACTTCTCAGCCTGTCTTCGCTGCCATCCTGCTAACGCTGAACACCGCCGATAATGCGACTTCTCTCTACGTTCGCAATCGTTCTCCGTTATTCATCTTTGTTGATTACGCCGCTGACTTGACGGATCCAGATAATAGCCTTGCAGCTGTAAAGTAAGGACATTTGACTATCTAGATCAAACTCCAGACAAGCAGCCCTCCTCAAAGGTGTGAGCCTAAACTTCATCATAAGTCAGCGTTTCAATGATGTGGATTTGTGCATCAGTGACGAGGATGCCCTCGTTTATGGAGATCTTGCCCGAGCCACTGCTGGTCTAGTTGTCAACTTTTGTCAGTACACGGATGACAGTGCTGAGATCGATGTGGTCAGTATATCTTGAGCAGCTTCTTTAAGCGTGGTCTTCCTTTAGCTGTTGAACGAATACCTACCAGCAATTGAGCGCGGCGAAGTGATCGCGCAAATTTCACTCGGCGATTGCTCTCAGCAGGTCAGCTTCCAGTTCCCTGCAACTGATGCTCACGCAAAATACTATGCTATTGTGAACAGCGGTATTCTACACAAATCTTTGAAGTTCAAACTTTAGTCTTGATTCCTTCCTTTTCGGCAAGTCTCTCGCTACCAGTGGATCCAGGCACATATGTTCCGTTAACAGCCGCAGATGTGCCTTACTTTTCTTTGTATCTACTTGATAACTTTATGAACAGCGAGGTCGGATTCTTTACGATTCGCGTGCAGCCGAATACAACAGTTCCTACAAATACTGCGTGTACGGTACGTCGCAAAACATTGTACAGAACTCCTGCAGATTCGCATTCTCGAAACGTCGTATCTGACAACGTTTGTGTCGTTTGTTGACAATCCTTCGATAGACTCCGGCACATCGGATGCCATTTTCGGTATTGAAGCAGTCATTTTCAGTCGCTTTTCAGGCACCGATCTTCATCCAGTGGTTCACGTCTCCACAGCCTTGCAATCGGACGTCACTGTTTACGTGAGCGCCACAGACTCGACTGGCGAACTCTTCTTCAACTCTACAGCTCTCAAACGATCGCCCAGCTGTATTTACGACTATTTCGTACTCGATAACTTTGCCTGCGACGCTGCAAATGATGCAGTCACAATAACGGTAGGCTATCTTGAGAGGCTCATGTTGTAGACCCTGATTTCAACTGACACGAGCATCGCTCTGCAACGAACTACGAATGTGTTCTGTGGCCTAAACGGACAACATTGCTTGAACGGAGGAGCCTACTTCGAAGGATTATGTGACGGTCCTCCCCGCTGTCGTTGCACGACTCATTACACCGGCTTGTATTGTCAAACGCCGATATGCACCAACGGCGGCACTGAATCAAATGCACGGTGCATTTGTCCCCTCGGATTCTCAGGAACATTTTGTGAATATCGTGAGTTTGTCGCTGCCATTGAAAGCCTTCAGGAACCTGTTCGTCGTTTGATTTCCTCACTTACTACGATCCTCTGAACTTCCGCTACAAAACCGTCGTGTTTATGATTCAACAAACAGCCGAGTCTCTGCTTACAAATCTTGGCATTCGAAATGCTCTCGACTCCTTCTTCACAACATTGCAGTCTCAGAGTCTGGGTCCCACCGAATTCATTCTTATTTCCTTCGACGCTACTAGTTTGTTACTAGAGTAGAGAAAGAGACCAAGTTTAGATGCGTATCGCCATATCGCCACAGCGTCAACAACATATTTTGCCAATGTGTTCGCCCAAGTGTTGTCTTCTTCAAACTCAACCGCTACACCGGCTTCAGTGGCGACATATTCGGGAATTCAAAATGTTAGTATTGTTTGCGATATTACTTGGATTTTAGGCACTTAAACTGATCTACGACACCCCCGCAGCGCTATACCTCTTCCAACAGACTCTGCCGGTTTCGACGAATATGTCCGTCGTGTATAGGCAACTGTTGAATTCGGGTGTTCAGGTGAAGAAGACTTGAATTCTCTAACAATCTTTCAGATCAATGTGATCTACACTTCGAGTACGGCGAGTCCTGTGACGATTCCCAGAGGTGGAAGCGGTGACCTTTTTGTTCTCTCCTACGGCAGCGGAGGCCGTCTTATCGAGCTAGGCGCAAATGCTGTGGGATCGGTATGACAAATATGTTACGCAGCGCTTATCCTATAACATTCCTTTCAGTATGTTGCGAAGCAATTGGCCCATGAGCTCTTGGAGAATGTACTCATCGCCGATTCTCTCTGGGAGGACTGTCGAAGTTCACAAACACTATATTTTCCTATTGAGCAGCGCGCCCAATGGTTCACGTTGTATGTTCGTGGTATTGAAACCAAATCGACAGGCGGTCTTCAACTTTTTGACGGACAGGGTATGTTATACCTCTGAAGTCCTTGACTTGCTTTCAGGTCAACCAGTAACAGTCAGCACGAGTAACATTGTGCTCGCCGATCCGAATGCATACATTTTATATTTCGGTCAGATTTTTATCATCAGTTGTTGAGATTCCGATACAGATTCATCAAGTGTGAACAACTTTGCCGGTGTCTGGAAAGCGATCATTAAAACGGCATCCAATGGCACATGCGGTGTGCAAGTTAGAGCACGGACCGCCGTTCAGATAAACCTCGGCTGGACGTCCGATCCAACGAATGATTTTGTGAATCCTTATCCTTATGCTAGCAGCGGTACATCTCGGACCACAAATATTATACCTTCGATTTAGTTTCAAATAGATCCACATACATTACTGCAATGGCATCAAATACGCTAATCACAAATGCCGACGTTTTCCTTGAGGAGTTCAAGGTTAGTTCCGGATTTCGACGTGTACAAAAATAATCATGTGTAGCTCTATGGAAGAGATATTTATTACGGAAACTCGAGCTTGAAGACCTCAGTGCCCTATGTGAGACGCGATCCAAACAGCTGCTCGGCGCAATTTATAACACCGCGAATAAATATGATCAACGACATGGCCTTCTCGATTGTGATCACCGGCCAGGATGAGAATGGTCAAGCCTTCCAACGAGAAAGAGTCTATTACCAGCTTTTTTCTGCTACAAGTGAAACACTTAACATTAATGAATTTGTTTAGCTTGCTCTGCTGGTGCGACGCAGGATCCTTTCGGCAACTGTTTTTGTCCAGGAAATCGAACCGGAATTGATTGCTCTGATCTCATTTGCGTCAATGGAGGAAGTTCTTTTTTGGGTGTATGCAATTGTCCGCCGGGCTATTCAGGACAGTATTGCGAACTTCGTAGGTTCTTTGAGACGCTTGAAGTTTTCAGCTCTTTGGGGCCCTGCTCTAACAACAACATTTGCACCGTCGACATCAATAGCGTCCACAACAGTAGTAAGTTTTTGTTATTATTAATAGAAGTTGCGTGTAGACAGAAACAACTGGCACGACACCGAAGCCAGGGCCTTCAACTTCTCAAGCACCGAGCTCGACCACTACGGGTGGTGGCTCAACCGCCGGTGTAGGCTCCACAGTTTCAAGCGGCACTACCTCGATTGGCGGAGGCTCGACATCGACTGGAGGTGCCACAACCGTGTCTGGAGCAAGCTCAACTTCTTTGACGACTGGAACAGTCTCAACCGGAGGAAGCACAACTTTGGGAGGTGGGAGTACCGTGACAGGAAGCACAACCGGAGGAGCCACTGCAACTTCACCTGTCACGTCGACTGGAAACACTGAAACAGTTACATCAACTGGCGGGGCGACAGGATCAACATTATTCTCGACGACCTCTTCTAACACAAACTCACCAGTGTCGAGTAGTGCCTCGGGAGGATCTACAGCTTCGGGAACGCAGAGCAGCACAAGCGCTGTGTCGTCGTCAACAATTGTGACAGGGGCTACCGCTACAATTCAGACAACAACGATTGCTGGAACCGGATCAACCGTATCTTCAGTGCAGACTGGAAGCACAATCTCTGCAAGAACAACAGCGGTTTCGGGATCCCCTGGAACTTCTACTTTGCCGTCGAGTACGGTGGGCTCGACCGGATCCACCGTGTCCTCTGGCACAACGTCCCAGTCATCGGTCGGTTCGACTCCTACTGGGCAATCATCCAGTTTGGCGTCAACTGCTACCCAGACCTCGACAGTGACCACAGCGTCAGCTGGTTCCACGGAAACAAACACAGGAACAACAGCTGCAAGTGATACTGGAACATCATCAGTTGGAAGTTCGACTGGTTCTACAAATGTGGCAACATCAAGTGGATCTACGGCTTCCACGGGAACTACGGGTTCGTTAGCCACGACCAGTGGAACAGCTTCGCCCATCACAACTCAATCAAGCGGAACTGGCACCACAGGATTCGTGACAACCGCTTCAGGCGTTACTTCGAGTGCGACAGCAACAGGGTCAACTGGCAGCGTTGCTCCCACGACGTGCCCGCCAGTCCCTATTCCAACGCCGAATAGCAACTGCGACGTGAATGCGTTGAATTATTACTTCGCATTCCTCCTGGATGATTCGACTGCCTTTAGCACCGGGCCACTGAATACCACGGTAAGTACGCAAGAGTTTTCCATAGCGCATTATAGATTCAAACAATTGTCACAAGAACCGCCGCCGCCTTTTCTCTAGGGTCAAACACCAACAATTCCTTCGGATTCCTTGCAGTTGGAAACAAAACTATTGGAAATATTGGAAAAGTAACAAATCCGGCCAATATTCCTCATCTATTCTCGTACATTGGTGCCTTGACAGATGGCTCTATGATCGGAAAATTTTATCTTGGAAGGTTTGTGCTTTCGTTTCGTCGTTGAGTTACATTATTCCATCTTTTCAGAGGATTCACAGACTTTGTTGCCGGATCTGAATCAGATACAACAGCGGCGAAACGTCTAGTTATCGTCATTAGCGCAGCGAGGTTCCAAGTCCAGTAGCTTTCATAACATTGTTTGCAGCGTTGACGACTATGATCTCGCCAGCACAGCAGTTTGCCCAGTGAAGAACAACTTCAAAGTCGTCGCCATTGCTTTGAATTCGAATGTGTATAGCTCCCTTTCACAACTGGCTGATGCCGTTCATACATACATGGATCCAGACTCTGCTGCAGGCTTTTTGAGAACCATTGCTTGTAATTTGTAAAATGTTTTGACAGTAATACTCTATGATGACGTTGGTGCTGTGCATTCTGCCTAAATACGGATCTTTAATCATCAACGGAACACTTGGCCCAAAAAACAACGTCTAGGATTGGTGGTCGTGAGTCTCAGCCGAAATCGTTGAGTGCGCTCGGATCCTTCGTGAAGGCGGTCATGTCCTGCCATCACATCGTTGCAACGCTGGGTTCAGCTGCCAGTCATCTGCAGAAACCTTCAAAAATCTCCACCCCGTGATGAACGTCAAAAAGTAATTTCGATTAGACTCAAGATGGTCATATTCCCAGCGTTCCAGAAGTCGGAAGCTCTCAAGAGCGGTCTCCGTGGGCTGGGACAATTAACTGTGTCCTGGATGTGCAGATAAGCCTATTAGCGGACAGACGCCCAGCCGCTGGCGAGCGATGTTCTTAGCGCTAATCCTCGTTGGTGCTCTACTAGTTGCAGGTTGGAACTTTATGCATTTCTTGCAAATTTCTGCTTTTCCGCCGATTTAAATCTAGCATGTTAAGGGGGGCACTTTGTTGAAAATTTCAGGAGTGCAATATTAGTGTCTCGAAACGGCTAAATAGAGCCTCGGGACGGCTTCCATACTTATGCAATTATGTACTCGTTTCTGTGTTTGGCGACAGATTCTATTTAAGGAACACCATGGTGTGAAAGGCGGTTCAACGACTAGCCCAGCGCGTGATGAATGGGCCATTTTTAGCGCCTTTGGACGTTGTAAAAACTATCAGCTCGTAATTTATTGCAGGAGAGGAGCAGCACTTTGAAGTCGACGGGCATTTCTCTGCAATCAGCGCCGAGGAGGTCAATCATCCCAGTCTTCAGCTCGCCAATCGTCATAAGCATGAGCAAGACGTCCTTGAGTTTGTAAGTCCCACACAGCGGGCAGATGACTTGAGCGACTTCAGTTGCAAGGAAGACTAGGCGAAGAACATGTGAAATCCGTTCAAATCCACCGCTTCAGGTGAGCATTCCCAGTGGTTTTTTATCGCTAAACAAATCAGTGTCCACGCCGAGAGCTTGGGACAGCCGACAGCTGTATTCCGCGCCTATGTGACGGTTGAGGGCGTTACCCGCCAAGAGATAATTGATGGCGTGCACACTGACGAAGAAGGCGAATCGGTTTTTCTTCGAATCTACTACGTTCTTCCTTTCGGTAAGCTGAAAGTACAGACATCGGGAACTTGGTGATGCTTGATGTGCATAGCCAGGGTAGAAATGACCTGAATACTGATCCCCGGGCTTCAATACTGATCATTCGTTGCGGAAAGTGCGACCCTGTGTTTGCTTTTTGAGTCATTTCTTTCGAACGCTTGAGTTGAGAACGAATTCTTTCATCGCGGTAATCACCAAAGGAATTCAGACTTAATTCCTTCTCGCGAGGACGGGAAGTCTGGAGTGAGTCGACCGGCACAGAATACATCAGCTTGTGCCAATGGAGGAATCGCCCTGCCGAACAACACCTGCTACTGTCCCATCTTCATCTCGGGCTCGAACTGTCAGAACGTGAACTGTGCTCTCAATGGAATCGTAAGCGGGGCGAACAGCAATGAGTGTACTTGCCCGCCTGGATACTACTCCAAGAACTGCGCGTACAGTCTGTGTAGAAGGAACTTAAAGATATGTGAAAACGTTCAGGAAGGTGTCTGCCGTCAACGAACTACGATTTCGATGTGAACAGCCGAACCTTCGGCGTAGTCGTGTCGCTAACTGCAAGTATGGCTCTCGATTTACTTGACCTGACGGACGCCTTCAATCAACATCTCAACTACGACGTTCCTTCTGGTCACTATAGCAACTACATCCTCGTTACCTTTTCAAAATACCGTAAGACGCTCAGTTTTTGACTTCACGATTCAGAGAACGCAACGGCGATTAATACGTACGCTTACACGGATCCGAACCAGTTCCTGGTTGGCTTTGAAGCTCTCGCCTTCTCTGCTAGTGACTCGACTGCACAGCCGGCGATCACAGCACTTGCCAAGGCCGTTTCTTTGTGAGATAACGTGCGTTTGAAAAATCTCTATAGCTACCCCTTGATGCGCGCAAAGTCGATTTTCTACATTTTCGCGGATAAGCCGGCTAGTGATGCGACTGCATTGAGTTACTCTCTGACAAGCACGAGCGCCGAGAGTCAAGTTATTCAAGCAGCCCTTAATTGGCGACTCTCATATTACACCTTCTTCACGAACTCAGCTCTCAATCAATCCGCTGACAATGTGGATGTCTACAGTCGAATCGGATACCAGACACATGGAGACTTCATTGTTCTTCCGAAGAGAGACTTATCGACGGTTCAGTCAGCGAACATCATTAGAGTTTTAGGCGTTCCAAAACATCGCGAAGTATCTTATCTTCCCTGAAACGCTGGCCTTCCAAGGTCCGTATCCATGCACGACAGCTGCGGCGCCCAAATTCGACTTCTCCATCGATCAACCGCCCATCTATGTCTACGCTCGTGGAGGTGCAGGGTTTAACAGGAGAAAACATGCATACTGAGTTTTAGGCAACTTCACTGTTACGGCAGATCAAGATGTTACTCCGGTTTACTCAATTGGAAACTTCCAGGTTCGCGCAAGTCGGTGTTTATGACTCTTTGTTCGCTCAGATCTTTGAATCCAAATCATTTGCCTCCACAACACTGCAAATCAGTAGCAAAAGCCCGTCCCTCTGCACTTTCCGAGTTCTTGTCTCCTCACCGAAGACACTCTTCATTGGACATCATGAAAACGCGGATGTAGATGGTGGCGCCAACGTCAACATTGCTGGTGACTACCTTTCTCTCTCAAAAGACGTCTCATTAGGCTTCAACCAAATAACAACGGCTAACGTGGCAAATATTGATGCCGTTTCCGTGATCTCCTATCAACGTCTCTACCCAACAAATAGCACAGCCGTACACGCACCACTTGTATCTGCAAACCGCACTGGCGAATGCACCTTCCCTTACTCTTTCCCGGCTTACTCAACAGTTATTGCTGGAACTTACAATGTTGAAGTGAGCTACAAGGTTTTCGACATAGGCCGATTTCAGTTCACAGTGACGAGTGGAGGAAAGAATCTTACACGCGTCTTCCCAAATCTCGCCCTCGCACCACGTTCGTTTTCTCTTTTGGCAAAATGGTCGACTGCATTTCAGCAATTATCAATGTCACTCGTCCGATTTGTCAGAATGGTGGGACATACAACACGACGAGCCAAACTTGCACGTGCAAGCCTTACACTAACGGCACTCTTTGCGAAATCGTTTACTGTCAAAACTTCGGTGTCGTGAATCAGTTCCCTGGCGGTCCGAATGGCGGCGTCTGTAAGTGTCCCGATGGATTCGGTGGAACTTACTGCGAAGCTCGTTTGTGCTTGTTCTTTAATGAAATGTTCTGCTGCAGTGAACTGCACGAGCTCGTCCTCTGTCAACTTCGACACTACCAAGAGGACCTTCGGCATTGTGCTCCAGGACACGGCATCGGATGTGAATACATTGACCGCGATAGTCTCGCTTGTGAAAAACTTCACTAGCTTCACGACTCCAGGTTACTACGACTCGTTCGTGTTCACCAAGTTCGGAAACGTAACAGTTGACTGTAAGTCGGCAGCTTGAGCTCCCTACGTCAGCTTAGATCCAAAACCAACAACCACGCTCATTTTCAATACGACTTTCTATCAGACATTGGACACCCTTTCGAGTGCTTTAGGAAACACGACGTTCCCAATTTCGAAAGCCGAATATGAACCAGTTTTCGCGGCGATTATCCAAACGCTCAGCAGTGTTGACACCGCCACCGGAATTCAAGTCCGAAATCGATCACCACTATTCGTCTTCGTAGACAGCCCTCCTGACTTGACAGATCCGGTCAACAGCGTCATAGCCGTCATGTGAGCCTCAAAAACATGCAGAAGAGGCACCTTTTTAGGCAACAAGCCCTCATCAAGGGTGTCAGCATTAACTTTATTATCAGCGTGCGCTACGCCGATGTGAGCTACTGCCTTAACGAAACGGACACAGCCATCTACGCTGATATTGCACGCTCGACCGGCGGAATCATTGTGAACTTCTGCCAAGACAATGCCGATGCTTCACGCGTTGATCTCGTAAGAATTCTAACGTTGTAAAAACTGCCATTCAAGCTGCTCCAACAATACTTGCCAGCCATAGAGCGAGGTGAACTGATCGCTCAGAGCACTCCCAAGGATTGTTCCGCAGTATTCAATCTGACCTTCCCAGCAACCGACTCACAAGCCGCATATTATGCCGTAATCAATAGTGGTATGCCTTGGTTTCTTTACTACATGAGAACTATTTTTTTGCAGATCAAATCAAATCCTTTAATGTCAGTCTAGCGCTTTTCGACGCTCCTACAACCTTCTTGACGTTGGCGCCTCCAAACGTCCCATACCTGTCCGTTTATTCCCTCACTGAAACAATGGCGGGCAAGATTGGAGATGGTTTTGTACTCCTCGTGCAACCAATTGCTCCCATTCCAACCAACGCTTCGTGCTCAGTGAGTGATGTTATAATTCAGCGTTACACTAAACATTGTAGGTTCGCGTCCTCGAAAGGTCCTACCTTTCGGCTTTTGTTTCCTTCGTTCCCAATCCTTCGGTTGATTCTCAGGACTTTGCGGCCTTATTTGGTATAGCTTTCTTAGTAAATTTGAACAAACGTCGTCAGGAACTGCTGAGCATCCGTCCGTCCATCTCTCTAGTCTTCTTCAATCAGAAGCCGCACTGACCGTAAAGGCGTACAACCAGGATGGCTCGCTGTTCTTCAGCTCTCCGTCAGTTAAGCGACTCTCGAGCTGCTTCTATGACTACTACGTCCTGGATGGATTTGCATGCGATGTTTCCAATGACGCCATCTCCCTTACGGTTCGATGAGAATATTCGAGGCTAATGTTTTGCAGACGGTTATTTCAACGCAAGACAACATCACCTTGCAAAGGGTGGCCAACGTCTTCTGCGATGCCAGTGCCGGAGGAAGCCAGTGCCTCAACGGTGGTGCCTACTATGGCGGCAGTTGTCATGGCAAGCCCGGTTGCCGCTGTTCGACGCGTTACACGGGCGATTACTGTGAAATTCCAATCTGCAGCAACGGTGGCACATCCATGGGAGGAGAGTGTCATTGCCCGGATGGTTTCGGGGGCAAATTCTGTGAATACCGTAAGCACATTGAAGAAAATTAACCCTTCAGAAACTTGCACATCATTCGATTTCCTCACTTACTACGACCCTCTCACCTTCCACTTCTCGACGTTGTTGTTTCTCATTGAGAATACGCAAGACTCGTTCGTGGTGAATCTCGCTATCCGAAACAACCTCGACAACTTGTTCACTCAAATTCAACTCGCATCGAGCAATTCCATTCTTCACTACATCCTCATCTCCTTTGATGAAGCTGGTAAGACATCTGTTTTATTGCAATGTTCACTTGCAGGCGCGTACCGTCACATATCTACGACTTCCTCTGAACTTTTTAAGAACGTTTTTAAAGACGTCGCCCTGAAGCCTTCCGCTGCATCAAACACCTCTGTTTTCACCTACAACGCCCTCGGCGAGGTCTTAAACTTTTTGAACTTAAGAGTAGAGTTGTAGGCATACAAACTTATTTACGATACGCCCGCAACCATCTATCTAAGCACTCAGAATGCTCCGGCGACGTCCGGCGTTGCTACAGCCCTACGTGATGCTCTCACATCTGGCGCACAGGTTGAAAGAGACTATTTGAATCACGGCTCGGCTAGATTAACATCATCTATTCGTCCGCGGTCACATCACCGGTTTCAATTCCCGGCACAAGTAGCACTTTGAACACTCTCGGCTATACCACTGGTGGTCGTGTTATCGAGTTGAGTTCCGGCGAAGCTGAAAATGTTGGTCATTTATGCTGTGAACTTCTAATTTCTCTTTGTATAGTACACCTCGTATCAGTTGATTCACGAACTCTACGAAAACGTTCTCATTTCGGATACGGCATGGGAGGATTGCTCAAACGGGCAAACTATCTATTTCTCAATTGAAAATAGAGCACAGTGGTTTACTCTGTACTATCGTGGTAACTCTGTGAGCGCCACTGGAGGAGTCCAGCTCTTCGACGGCCTAGGTATTCTGTTTTCACGAAAATCACATTCTCTTCTAGGACAACCAGTAACAGTCAGTACCTCAAACTTTGTTGTTTCCGGCGGTAGTACCTACATTCTTTATTTTGGTTTGCAACGGTTTTTACACAGAAAGAAAAGTCGCAGATCCGTCAACGGTGACGAATTTTGTTGGCGTTTGGAAGACTGTCTTCAAGTCGGCGGACCAGAACTCTTGTGGTCTTCAAGTTCGAGCTCGAAGCGCCCTTCAAGTAAATCTGGGCTGGACGTCTGATCCGACAAACGACTTTGTGCTTCCTTATCCCTATGCCGCTGACGGTGCGCACATTGCAAAGAGGATTATTGAAAATGTCTTTCAGTGAAGAACCGTAACAGTACTTACACGACAGCTGCGGTCTCAAACACCCTAATTACTAACGCAGACGTTTTCCTCGAGGAGTTCAAGGTATCACATTGATTTCACATAATTTCTGACTTTTAAGGTTTACTCGAAACAAGACGGCATTTTTGGAGCGAAAAAGCTTGTCCTCTCCGTTCCGTTCATAAGGCGTGATCCCAATGGATGTGCCGCTCAATTCATCACTCCCAGCTTCATCGGCCTAGATCCAAGAAGCGATCCGGCCTATTCGATAGTGATCACTGGACAAGATGAGAATGGCCAGGCCTTCCAACGTGAGCGCACCTACTGGCAGGCAAACACGATTACCCGTAAGCGATGATGCACTGTGCGAAAGCTTTGCAGAGTGCTCGAAGGATGGTGGAACTGTTGACGATTTCGGAAATTGCAAGTGCAACCCCACATTCACTGGTTACGACTGTTCGGACATTACCTGTGAAAACGGAGGATCATCCTTTTTGGGCACATGTAGTTGTCAGCCGGGCTACTCAGGAAGGCGCTGCGAGCTGCGTAAGTTCTCTTCATGTTGGTGTTAGTGTTTTCAAAAGTGGACTGACGACATTAAATAGGAGTGTCTCTGATGCTTCCACTTCTAATGAATTCGTGTTTCAGCAGTCCCAGCATAAACGAAGCAAGATCTCGAACGTGCTTCCTCTTGTTTGTTTGAATGCAGTTTCCTCCTCTTTCACAGAGTTTTTGGACAATATTGCAAAGGCTTCAGTTGCATAGAATTGCTTGTATCTTTTAAAGAAGCCGATAAAGGTTTTTGTATTCGCGAAAGGAGTCATAAACGGTAGTTTGAGTCGCGGTTTACAGCACACGACAGAACACGGCAAATGGCACGACACTGTCAACGTGCTATGGCTTCTTGACTGTCTAGTCGATTTTTGATTCTTCTGTATTGGGGCTTCGCAAACGATTTGTGCTGTCAGTTGCACGCATATTGCTCGCAGACACGGATATCATGTTGTGTTTCCAGGGTTATGGGAAACAAAAGTGGGAGTCATAGAAAAGCCGTTTTGTCGTCGAAATTTCGCTCCTTAAACCTTTGAGCTCGTCCACTGTCAGCTGACATTCTTTGCAATAACCACGCCAAACGACTTGGGCGTGTTCAGATGACACCTCGAGCGAATGCGTGACAATCAGGTAAAAGATAAGCTCATTTAATGTGAAATAACTCCAGAAGTAGTCGAGCGATGCTGCCGGAGTTTCTCCTTGTCGCCGGCCTGCTTGGTTATTCAATGAGTAAGTTACACACAATTTCTCATTGGAGACACTGATGTGTCTCTCTGTTCTATTCAGCGCTCGCAAGCCCTTGTCTAATTGTGCGTTTTCTTAAATTCTTGACGATTTTCACAAGCTCCTGGAAGCAAATGAATGTGACTTCAAAATCCATTCAGGTCAAACACCGGCTTGCTCGCCAAAGTCGGTTTCAACGTCCAATGACAATTGTAACGTGAATTCGTTGAACTACTATGTCGTGTTCCTCCTCGATGATTCCGCTAATCCAAGGCTCAATGACATTTTTAATTCAACGGCAAGTGTCTGATTGCCATTTGGATAGAGTTTACAGATTCAATCAATTGTGACCTCAGCCGCCGCCGGTCTTGGCTTGGGATCAAACTCGAATAGTTCATTTGGATTCCTTGCAGTTGGAAAGAAAAGTATTGGAAACATTGGAAAACTAAACAATGCTGCTCTGATCCCACAAGTATTCGCATACTTTGGAGCGTTGACCGATGGCTCCATGACAGGAAACTTCAATCTTGGACAGTCTGTGATTTCGTTTACTTACCTAACTCTCTCATTCTTGCAGAGGTTTCTCAGACTTTCTGTCGAGTTCAGAATCGGATACGACCATCTCCACTCCGTTAGTTGTCGTCATAGCAGCTTCAAGGTTATCAACACCGCTAATCTATAATATTGTTAACTTTTAGCATTGACGACGATGCTAATTCGGTGATTTGTCAAGTTCGAGAGAAGAACAACTTCACAGTCGTCGCCATTGTTCTTAACAACGACGCTTACAGCTCCATCTACCCATTTGTTGATGCTACACATTGGTATTCGAATCTAGGAATCGCGTCAGCTTTTCTGAGATCCATTGTTTGTAATTTGTGATTTACTGTTAGAGATTCGTAGCTCTATTAAAGAAGGCCGTCCAGTTGCTGGGGTGGCAAAATGGATATCCGAGGCGCGAATCTGATGCTATCAAGAAAAGATTTCTGTTGTGGAAGCGTACTGAGAGAATTGTCGCTGAGATCTCAGATTGTGTGTTGGAAACCCATGTGGTGTCGGGCGATCAAAGAATGGCTTTCGTTCTTTCACGTTAAACTTTGAGGGTTAACAAATAGTATATCTATAGATGATATGTTTCTAGTGAAGAAACGTTTGGCTCATTAGTTAAAACACTTGAAGTAAGCTTGCAGTCACAATTTTGAGGCGGTTCTTATTTGAGCTTGACAGAGCAGTTCGTCGCGTCAGTTGAACAGATAAGGGCAGTAAGAGTGAGAAAACCAACCCAAAGACGGCGATGCCGACGAAGTCTCTGTTGGCCAGCGTTCTACTGGCTTGCTTGACAGGTCTGCCTACTTTGTAAATATCTCCAACAACCTTTCTTGGCGCGTGCCTACATGTTTTCAAGTTCTACTTCTGCTAACTCATCTTCTCCATACTCGCAGATATACGAGATGGAGTTAGACTAACTTCTTATACTCTCCTATTAAGGAGCGTTGCGTGCAACAGCGACAGCACCAACAAATGGCAGTGACACCTCCACGACGTGCCCGCCAGTCTCCATTCCAACACCGAATGCCAACTGCGACGTGAATGCGTTGAATTATTACATAGCATTCCTCCTTGACGATTCGAGCCCATTTAGCACCGGGCTACTAAATTTCACGGTAACGTTATAGGCGTTTTAAAATCGTGCGTAGATTCAAGCAATTGTCACCAGAACCGCTGCCGCCTTTCCTCTAGGGTCAAACGCAAACAATTCCTTCGGATTCCTAGCAGTTGGAAACAGAACTATTGGAAATCTTGGAAAACTAACCAATCCGGCCAACATTCCTCATGTATTCTCTTACATTGGTGCCTTGACGGATGGCTCTGTGATAGGAAAATTCAATCTTGGAAAGTTTGTGCTTCGTTTTCCTATCGAGCTACATAATCTTTTTACTTCAGAGGATTCACAGACTTTGTTGCCGGATCTGAATCAGACACAACAGCGGCGAAACGACTAGTTGTGGTCATTAGCGCAGCAAGGTTCCAAATCCAATAACGTTCACACATTTTTTGCAGCGTTGACGACTATGATCTCGCCAACACTGCAGTTTGCCCAGTGAAGAACAACTTCAAAGTCGTCGCCATTGCTTTGAATCCGAATGTGTTTAGCTCACTTTCGCAATTTGCTGATGCCGTTCATACATACACGGATCCAGACTCTGCAGCAGGCTTTTTGAGAACCATTGCTTGTAACTTGTGATAGAAAAAATTTACAACTGCAATTAAAACACATTTACAATGACAAAATACAATGTCTACAACCTTCTTTTCATCATCATCTTGTGTTCCGAATGTTCTCGGAGTCGGAAGCTCTCAAGAGCAGCAGTCGCAGCAGTCAAAGACAATAAATTGCGGCCTACATGAAGCGATAAGCGTTGTTAGAGGGCGGACACCGCCCAAGGCGACCACGGCGGGTGATGTTGCTAGCGCTAATCCTAGTTGGTGCTCTAATTGCTGCAGGTTTGTACCTATTAGTCTTTTGCAATAGCGGCGTTTAATCCATAGATTTTTTGAAGTTCCTGCACAGCCCGCTTTGTATCAATTGGACACTCATATGTACCAAGATGCCTTTTGTTTCGGCCCTTTTCTTGCTGAAATGCTTGATCTTCTCAAGGGTGTCCCAGTTTTTGAACAATATTTTACTGCGAGTAGAAACGTTTTGCACGTCAGACCAAGAGCGTAACGAATGAGCCATATAGCACCTTCGACCGTTGTAAAACATTAACAGCTCGTAATTTATTGCAGGAGAGGAGCAACATTATGAGGTCGACGGACATTTTTCCGCTATCAGTGTTGATGAGGTTAATCATCCGGCAATTCAGCACTCAAATCGTCAGCGACATGAGAGAAGTGTCCTTGAATTCGTAAGTCTGCCGTAGATCTTTTCAATTGCAAACTTTTCAGCTGCAAAACAGAATAGGTTCTGGTCATGTCAAATCCGTGCAGATCCAAAGCTTCAGGTGAGTAATCCCAGCCGTTTTTATCGCTAAACAAATCAGCGTCCACGCCGAGAGCTTGGGACAGCCGACAGCTGTCTTCCGCGCCTATGTCACCGTCGAGGGCGTTACCCGCCAAGAGATAGTCGACGCGGCGCACGCCGAGAGAGGGCACGGGGCGTTTCTCCGAATCTACCTTCTTCGGCCCGTCGGTACGCAGTGTTCGTAACAAATTCGGAAAACATTGCGATAACATGACGAAATGAGACTTTAGAAACCATCCCAGCACTCGATGAAGAGGAAATTGGCCAGACTCTACCTTCACAGAACACATCAGCTTGTGCCAACGGAGGAATCGCCCTGCCGAACAACACCTGCTACTGTCCCATCTTCATCTCGGGCTCGAACTGTCAGAACGTGAACTGTGCTCTCAATGGAATCGTCAGTGGACCGAATAGCAATGAATGTACTTGTCCACCTGGATACTACTCCAAAAACTGCGTATTCCGTAAGTTTAATACCACGAGACTAAAAGTTGTTTTCTTCAGGAAGATGTCTACCATCAACAAATTACGATTTTGATATAAACAGTCGGACTTTTGGCGTGGTCGCCTCTCTGACGGCTAGCATGTCTCTTGATTTCCGCGATATGACGGACGCCTTCAATCAACATCTCAACTATGACGTCCCGTCGGGTCACTACAGCAACTATATTCTCGTCACTTATTATAAATACCGTAAGCCAGAGTTGAAAGAGAGTTTTTGGCGATTTAGAGAACTCTACTGCGATTAACACATACGCTTTCACCGATGTGCATCAATTCTTGGCGACATTTGAATCAGTGGAATTCGCAATTAGCGACTCGTCTGCTCAGCCAGCCATCACTGCTCTTGCCAAAGCTATATCTTTGTGAGATCTCGGTTTGTCTCCCAACGCGTTTTAGTTATCCATTGATGCGGGCTAAGTCGGTGTTCTATCTGTTCGCTGACACACCAGCTAATGACGCAACACCAATCAGCTATTCGTTGACGAGCATGAGTGCAGAGAACCAAGTGATTAATGCGGCGCTCAATTGGCGTCTCTCCTACTACACGTTCTTCACCAATGCCGCCCTCAATCAATCTGCCGACAATGTGGACGTTTACAGTCGAATCGGACATCGCACGCATGGAGATTTCATTGTTGTTTCGAAGAAGAATGTCTCAACGGTATCTAACGTGGCCTAAACGTAAGACAAACTTTCAGGCGTTCCAAAACATTGCCAAATATCTCATTTTTCCCGAAACTCTTGCTTTCCAAGGCCCGTATCCGTGTGCTACAACCGCATCGGTGAACCTGGACTTCTCCATCGATCAACCACCCGTTAACATCTTTGTCAGAGGAGGTTCGAAACACTTTGGGACGCATAATTGATTTTAGGAGGAAACGCAAAAGTGACATCGACTCCGGCTTCTATCGAAGTTTATTCCACTGGAAACTTTCAGGCACGGCTTTAAATATGATTTATTGGACTTCTGCAGGTCTTCCAATCCAACTCAACACTCACGGCGTTAACAATTGACGGAGGGTCTGCAAGCTTCTGCACATTTCGAGTTCTCGTCTCCTCTTCAACAACTCTCTTTATTGGACATCACGACAATCCGGATGTGGATGGAGGCGCCAACGTCAATATTGCCGGTCTCTTTTGTGTCTACCCGAAA
Source organism: Poikilolaimus oxycercus (assembly GCA_034700245.1). NCBI lineage: Eukaryota > Metazoa > Nematoda > Chromadorea > Rhabditida > Rhabditidae > Poikilolaimus > Poikilolaimus oxycercus. The sequence continues at coordinate 27,391 of JAQIXL010000004.1, forward strand.
CAAATATACTTTAGGCTTCAATCAAGTGACAACCGCTAGCGTCACCAACCTCGATGGCGTATCCGGGATCACCTACCAGCGACTCAGTACGACGGATAGTACGGCCATTCATACGCCGTTCTCAGCCGGCAATCGAACCGGAGAATGCACCTTCCCATACACTTTCCCTGCATATTCTGGAACTTCTGGAACTTACAACATTCAAGTTTGTTCCATGTTTTTATGCAGTTTCGATTCTAGTTCACGGTTACAAGTGGAGGAAAAAAGCTTACTCGTGTATTCCCGAACCTCATCGTTGATTCACGTTGGTTCATCTGAAGATGGTAATGGCAATCGTTTAGCTCAAATCAATGTCACTCGTCCGATATGTCAGAATGGTGGGACATACAACACGACGAGCCAAACTTGCGTGTGCAAGCTCTACACGAGCGGCCCGAACTGCGAGATCGTCGAATGCCAAAATGGTGGCATCGTGAATCAATTCCCTGGCGGACCCAATGGCGGAGTCTGCAAATGCCCCGCCGGCTTTGGAGGAACGTTCTGCGACGCTCGTTTGTTATTGCCTGGTTGAAATATTCTGTCTCAGTGAACTGCACAAGCTCATCTTCGGTGAACTTCGACACGACGAAGAGGACCTTCGGTATTGTCCTGCAAGCCTCAGCGTCTGAAGCTGTGACTTTGAGTGCCCTCATTGGCGTAGTTCAAAACTTCACGAGCATCACGACGCAGGGCTACTACGACTCATTCGTGTATTCAACCTTCCTGAACATTACGCAGCTTAGTGAGTGCTTCATTTTCAAATGTGATTTCCAGTTCCCTCACCATCGACAACGCTCAATTATACTACGACGTTCTTTCAAAACTTGCAAAATCTTTCGGACGCCTTGGCGAGCACGAAGTTTCCACAAACTCAAGCCGACATTCAACCCGTCTTCCCGGCCATTATTCAAACGCTCAACACCGTCGACAATGTCACTGGAATTCAAGTTAGAGACCGCTCTCCACTCTTCGTCTTCGTCGACAGTGCTGCCGATTTGACAGACCCTGTGAACACTGTCGGCGCCGTCAAGTAAGTGCAGATTGTTGCGGTATCCTTTTCCTTTTAGGCGACAAGCCCTCATTAAGGGTGTCAGTCTCAATTTTATCATCAGCGTCCGCTACAGTGACCCGTCCCATTGCATAAGTGCTACAGATGCTGCGGTCTTTGTGGACATCGCTCGCTCGACTGGCGGAATCATTGTGAATTTCTGTCAAGACAATGCCGACTCGTCACGCGTTGATTTAGTGAGATTAGAAGAGAATTTAAAATTATCGGGGATTTAGATATTGCAAAAGTATTTACCAGCAATTGAACGAGGAGAACTGATTGCTGCGAGTACGTCCAACAATTGCACCACTCAATTCGATCTCAAATTCCCGGCAAGCGACACTCAAGCGGTGTATTACGCCATTGTCAACAGTGGTAAGTATATCGATTTCCAAGACTAAAATATAGTCGGGCTCTACGTAGCGTTTTTGCAGATCAAATTCAATCGTTCAACGTCAGTCTTGCGCATCCGGATGATCCCGGAACTTTTGTGCTGTTGACCAGCTCGAATGTGCCGTATATTTCGGTCTACTCACTTACGGAGACCATGGCGAACAAGACTGGAGATGGTTATGTTTTGCGAATTGTCCCGAATGCACCGCCCATCAACTCTTCTTGTTCAGTAAGATTTAGATTCTTTTTTCAGCAATTAAAACTTGTCAGATTCGCGTTCTCGAAAGATCCTATCTTTCGACATTCCTATCTTTTGTTCCTGATCCGTCGGTTGATTCGCTGTATGCTGCAGCCACATTTGGTGAGGTCTTTTCTCATAATTTCACAGAACTTTAAAGGCACTGCAAGACACCCGGCCATTCATCTCACGACTCTCCTCCAGTCGACGGCCGAAATAACTGTCAATGCAAACGACCAAAATGGAACTCTCTTCTTCAACTCAACGGCTGTGAAGCGGCTCTCGAGCTGCTTCTACGATTATTATGTCAAGGAAGTATTCGCATGCGATGTTCCCAACGACGCTATTTCGATTACGGTGTGATTTGTTGTGGAAGTTCTCATGTTTTTAGACACGCATTTCGACTCCGGACAATATCACTCTCCAAAGAGTGCTGAACGTTTTCTGTGATGCCGCTGCCGATGGAAGCGAATGTCTCAATGGTGGAACGTACTTCTCGGGTCTTTGTGATGGACCTCCTCGTTGCCGTTGCACAACGCGATACACTGGCCCTTACTGTGAAATTCCGATCTGCAGCAATGGCGGGTTGTCGACAAACGGACAGTGCATCTGCACCGATGGATTCGGTGGCAAATTCTGCGAATATCGTAAGAAGCAAATTGAGGCTGAGCTACTGCTTAGGAACCTGCAAGTCCTTCGACTTCCTCACGTACTACGATCCGATCAGGTTCCACTTCTCGACACTCGTGTTTGTTGTTCAAAACACTCCGGAATCTGTGATTGTTAACTTGGCCATTCGAAACAACCTTGACAAGTTGTTTTCCCAAATTCAAGCAGCGGCCGGGAACTCGATTCTTCATTTCATCCTTGTCTCTTTTGACGATGGAGGTAAGACTCGCCTCATAATTAAAATTTGCCTAGGTGTCTATCGGCACATCTCTACCACATCCTCGGAGCTCTTCAAGAGCACTTTCAATGAGGTTTCTTTTAGACCATCCACTGGATCCGGGAATGGGACCGTTCTCACATACAACGCTGTCTCAGAGGTTCCCATTGTGCACTGGCACGAAGAACTTCCTAGGCTTTAAAACTCATCTACGACACTCCTGCCGTCATTTACCTCAGTACCCAAAATATACCTCTGACAGCAGGAAGCGCAGCAGCATTGCAAACGTCGCTGACAGCAGGAGCTCAGGCACGGAAGATCTTATTAGAACTTCTTGCAGATTAATATCATCTATTCATCAGCTGTCTCTTCGCCGGTGTCTCTCGCCGGTACCAACGCTTTGAATACACTCGGCTACGCTACCGGCGGTCGTGTTGTAGAGTTGACGTCTAACGAGGCAGAGGATGCAAGTGATTTCGGCTTGTCCACCAAGTAATGACTGTAGTATCTATCGAATCAACTCATTCACGAACTCTACGAAAACGTCCTTATCTCCGATTCAACATGGGAAGATTGCTCGGCCGGGCAAACAGTTTACTTTTCCATTGAGCAACGAGCCCAATGGTTCACACTATATTTCCGTGGAAATGGAGTCAGCGCCACCGGCGGTGTACAGCTTTTTGATGGCCTTGGTATGCTTCCGTTGGTAGTTATGTTGAATTCCTTCTAGGGCAACCAGTGACGATTAGCACTGCAAACTTCGTAGTTACCGGTGGCAGCACCTACATTCTTTATTTTGGTTTGCAATGGTTTTTATACAGAAAGAAAGATTCGCAGATCCGTCAACGGTGACGAATTTTGTGGGCGTCTGGAAGACAATCTTCAAGTCTGCGGACCAAAACACTTGCGGTCTTCAAGTACGTGCACGAAGCGGCCTTCAAGTGAATCTGGGTTGGACGTCGGATCCGACAAACGATTTTGTGCTCCCTTTTCCTTTCGCGGCCGACGGTGCGTTCCCTTCAACATTTTTCATGTGGAATTTTCAGTCAAGAACCGAACACAAACTTACACAACCGCAACAGTTCCGAGCACTCTTCTCGCGAATGCGGACGTCTTTCTTGAAGAGTATAAGGTGGGCGTAAAAATCATCTTCAGTTTCTCAGCTTTACTCAAAAAGGAACGGCATCATTGGATCGAAGACTCTTGTCCTTTCCGTTCCTTTCACCAGACGAGATCCCGATAGTTGTGCGGCTCAGTTCATCACTCCACACTTTGCCAGCGTCAGCCCGCAAGATGATCCGGCTTATTCGATTGTGATCACTGGACAAGACGAGAATGGACAGGCGTTCCAGCGCGAGCGCACTTTCTGGCAAGCGAACACGAGAACTCGTATGTTGCCTGAGATCTAAGCATACGAGCCAAACTTGCAGAATGTGACGCAACAGGTGGAACTGTTGACGATTTCGGCAACTGCGTCTGCAATGCAAATCGCACTGGTTATGATTGCTCAGATCTCATTTGTCTCAATGGAGGAGCGTCATTCCTGGGCGTCTGCAGCTGTCCGCCTGGCTACTCGGGACAACGTTGCGAGCTTGGTGAGTGCAACGCATAGAAGTCATACCAATCTTTTAGTTCTATGGGCACCGACATCAACTACAGCTGCTCCGACCGGTCCGACAACACCGACAACCACCACCACTACTACAACAGTCACCACTACTACGCATGCGCCGACAGCTGTCACATCGACAACTCACGCACCAACGACTGTCACCACTCATGCAGCGACAACGGTCACCACCCCTCCGACGACAACGCACACCGCAACGACGCCTCCGACAACACACACCACGACCACACCTTCAACGACACACACCTCAACCACGCACTCGTCCTCTACAGCGCCGCCAACCACGCATTCACCATCCACGGCTCCCACCACTCAAGCGCCTTCGACGGCCCCGACGACGGTCTCTACGGCGCCAACTACACACTCGACATCAACACCTCCAACGACCGTGACCACAGCGGGACCGACAACACACACCACGGTGACGGTTCCCACTACTTTGTCCACTGCTGCGGTCACCGGCACCACTTCCACCGGTACAACGACGCTTGGCCCAACATGCCCACCCGCTGTGCTCACTACATCACCACCGACATGTGACCTGACGACAAAGGGATTCTACTTCTCTATCATTTCTGATGCGTCAAGTGCTTCTATTTTCAATAGCACAGTTAGTTAGGAATTCCGCAAGCAACACTTTACAGATCCCAATTGCCAATGCCACGGCCTCGCTTGTTGGCTTGGGAACAAATGCCAACACTGCCTTTACCCTGCTCGGAGTTGGAAAAACGTTCATCGGAAGCGAACTTGGCCCGATTAGCAACCAGCAAAACCTTCTTTATATGTACAGTTATCTTGCGGCTTTGGTTGATGGTACCGTTGCCGGGAGCTTCGATCTCGGAGCGTGAGTGCAATCAATGATTTGAGCAAAACATTCAGTGGCCTCGCTTTCTTCGCATCCAGTTCTGAGGCAACCACAACTAACACGTCACCATTGGCTATTATTATAGCTGGAGCAAGGTTTGTTGCCAAAACAGACTGTTGCAGTCTTTAGTATTGCTGACCCAACGGTTGCGAGTTCGACTGTTTGTCAAGTTCGCGCCAAGAACTTCAAAGTCATTGCTATCACTTTGAGCTCCGACGCTTATAATTCAATTTCTCCACTTGTTGATAGTTCATATCAGTTTGATAACATCGACAATACGAATGATTACCTCAAAAAGATCATCTGCAGCTTCGCATTGTGAATAAATTGTTTGCATAGCGTGTTTCTCATTCTGCACCGAGAATGTACTCGGAGAAAAAACCGACGCTGATGTCTGGGATGCCGGTGAGAACAATTCAGCATACGCGGAAGAAAAAGAATGATTCGAAGAAGACGCCGGCTCTCCCTGATCCCGATGTTTTATCAAAAGCGAAAGTGTGAACTTCGAATAGACAAGAAACGAGGTTAGAAAATAGCCAACCAGAATGCAAGGAAACTTTGACTTGTCTATGACAACATTGGAAGCAAAACAAATTTCCGAAGCCGACCAACTTGTTTTGCCTCCGCTTGATCAAATGAAAACTTTATGGTCATCGTTCTTCAAAATATGGAAGTGTGATCTGTCCTTGATGTGGGCACAGGCGATTGCATGTATGTGCATCAGGAAGAAAACTTTGCACGCGAAATGCACCGAAGAAGAAATCGTTTATCTTCTCTTCGTCATCACGATGCGGCACACAAAGCGACGTCGGGACACGCGAACGCGAAAAAGTCATGGAGCAACAGTATTGCCTGCCTTTCGGGCACACGAAGGAGTATGTCGAACGAATTCTTGGATGATGATTAGCATTTGTTTTTTTCCCGAAGCTTGCTGATCGCTAAAAAAAGACTCATTTTTTCAGTGTAAACAGCTTGGTCCTCAAGGCGGATAACCGAGTCTTTGTCATGCTTTCTAATTGCTTGGCTTCGAGCAGTTTCCATCAAATCGAAACTTCTACCGTATTGCGTTCGTTTGTAGAAAAGTAGCAAACTGTTGTCTGAGATCGCTGTGCCCGGCATCCTTTCGTCGACATCCCGAACACTCCGCCCACTGCGTCGCCTGTTTGCCGGCCATAAAGGATGAGCCGCACATTCCACGGCCGTCATTCTGTTGTCTTCGTCTTGCCCAGCTACAGCGAGAAGGACTACGGTGAGTGTCTGTGGTTACCTCTAAATCTTTTAAGGTGTCTTCGTGAGCAGACGTTTCAGTATACTCTCATAGCTAAATCTTTCAACGAGTGTTTTCATATTCGGAAGTTATCAAAGAATCAGTTTACGATGGAAATTCAGAAGAAATTCTTCAAAAAATGTAAGTTGCACAGATCTAACAGTCGGTGAACAGACTTTCATTTCAGGGCCATACCATACAGCGTTCTTCAACAATCTTCAAAAACCCTAAAAGCCTATAACTAGTAGTAGAAAAACGAAAAGCCAAAAGCACGCAAGCCGAGTCCGATCGCTTTAAAATTGGGGACTAATCCACTTTGCAGCTGACAACCTTGGTTTAGGCCTCAGCTTCCCTTCAAGGACGGATCGTGTTCCATTGAGGACAGCAGCGGCAATCTCGTGCAGTGGGTGGACGTCACCGGCACAGCGGCTGGCGACGCGAACTGCATCCTGAAGACCTTCACCTGCCCGACGAACTTTCCGACGCCCGTCATCAGCGACGGCTCGACCTACACCCCCGTCCTTGGCACTAGCGTCGTCTACATTGCGTGCAGCAGCGGGAAATGGATGGTCGCCTCCTCGACTGGAACCGTGACTGGCGGCCAGGTGACAAGCATAACCTGCGTGACATGCCCCTGCACTTCTGGAATGCTACCGAGTCTTGTAGCCGCATGCGCTAGCTTCCCGGGGTGAGTGTTACTGATTGAGAAGTGCCCGATACCCGTTTTCAGGCACTGTTGTTACGATCGTTTTTCAGCCTGACGGGAACGTGCTCAGCGCCGTCAGCATGGACGCAAGCATCAGTTGACATCTGCCCGACCTTCTCGACGACTTGCAATGCGGGACTGGCACTAAACGTGCTGACTTCGGCGAACAACACCGTTAACGCGACATCCCCGCTCGCAGTCTCCTGCGACGTGACGAGCGGCGCTTGGGAGAACACCAGCAACATCACTGTCACATCTGCGACTTGCAACCAACAAGCATGCAGCTGCTCAAGCACACCAGCGACAGATGTTGGAACCACGGCGGCTACCTGTTCAGTCATCAATGCGGCGTACGTGAATCCTGTCCCTTTTCATGCCTTTTCAATCTTGCAGCAACGTTTCGACAATTTGCACGGCGATGTCGAGTTGGACGAACGCGAAGACGTCGGGGAGCCTCTGCCCGACTTACATTTCGAACTGCGGCTCGTCTTCGACAGGTCTCGTCTACGTGAAGTACGCCGACAATTCAACGGGAATCTACCTTGGCACGCAGCTCAGCATCACCTGCGTCGATGGACAATGGATCTCGAACATCACAGGAAAGGTTAGAGAGTCTTTCAAACTGATAGTTTTTTTTTATTTCATTAGGCCGTGGTACACGCGGTGTGCACGACGAGCTGCGAATGCTTCAACCAGGACTTCAACTACACCACCGACTGCAGTCAGTTGTCACCGATCACCTTGCCCGGTGTCTCGGACTTGACTGTGTCAAGCACCAACACCAACTTGTGGGTGCTCTCTTGTTGTATTGTTTACTGTCCCTCAGCTACTGTGACCTTGGCACATGGACCTTCGCGAAGCAATCGTATCAACTGGCTTGCGATCAGTACAATCCGGGTTGCCCACAGAACGGTTACCTGTACTACTTGGTCTACAACTACGGAAGTCGCTCTGGCGGATGCGATGTGCTAACTTCTGGTCAAAACGGCTACAATGCTTCGGCAAACTACACCGCGCCTCCTTACTGCTACTTGACTGCTGGCCAGGTGTGTTTGTGAGGCTGAACAATAATGTTTAGTACGCGTGTCCCGATGGCGGATGGGGCGAGCCGCAGTTCAAGTGCTACTTCAATCCCAACCAGATCTACCTCTGGATGATTCGAAACTATCTGGAGAACTACGGCGACATCACCAATCACAGCCCGATCCAGAAAGTGGCTTGCGCGGTGCGCAGCATCTGTGGTTGTCGGCAACTCGCCTTCCAGTCCTCATGCACGCCGACAAATCTCGTCACGTGAGTGCTTATGAAATTCCTTTTCTCTTTCACTTCATGTATTTCGAGACTTCGATTGTTTGCTTTCAGAACAACGCCGGCGACCCGTTTCCGGCGAACAACGACGTGTTCGGCGGGCTCGTGGAGCGTCAACGACGCCGCTTGTACGATGACGCCAAGGTGCAGTAATGTGAAGGTGTGGACGACTGCTTCAACAACGACGCCCATAACCCTCACGCCACCGCCGACCCTATTGTGCAGCAGCAACACCTGGGTGATTCAAGGCGACACAACGAAAACTGTGCTTGGAATTGCTTGCTCGACCTGATCTCATGAAGGCGGAAACGCCGACTGAAATAAAAAGCATGTTTACTGTTGACTCCGTCGTATGCACCACAGTAATAAAGTTGTTCTCAACGAATAGGTGGTACTTCACACTCATCCCCTTCTGTCATTCATTTTGTTCGGCGGCCCCTTTGTGATCTCTTTTTACTGTGTGCTGATGGAGAATTGATTTACATTTGTGTCGCCTCCGACGAACGTTTCCCATCCGACGCGCGCCACGCGTGCCGTCGTTAGCATCGTGAGCGATCAATACGGCGATGTGCGAGAAATATCATAGTGTTTGTCGATTGACGCGAATATTTTACGGTTGGGCGTTGACATTAACTGTTTATCCCCTGATCTTACAATTAGTCTAGTCTTTCCAATCTGTGTCGCTAAAGGGCGTGCGGATCCTTTCGCGCTCGACTGGTTTAGCAAAAAATATTTTGCCAAGTTTCACCAGCTGGCCACACACACTGCATAGACTCTCCACGAAGGCACGACTTCCTTCTACTGATCCATCCAGCATGGAGCCGTTGCCGAAAGCTTGGCTAAAGGTGGCTGACAAATTGGCTGGTACTCATGCGCTCGATAAAGCTCTTCTCACTGACTGCGCCATTGATCTTCCCCTTGAATCGACAGACCAGGTAAGCCTTTTTTTTGGCTGTTGATAGCAAATCGTTACTTTGCAGCTAATTGAGCTGTTCAGGCTATGTGGTCATATTATAAGCAAAGTTGACCTCTACGGTGTCATCATCTCGCTTGATCGAAAGTGAGACAATGAACAACCGTCATCGGTTTTCAGGCTTAGCCGCACAATGTCCAGCTTCTTGTCTTCGACAAGAATCCACCTGTGCCTGAGGAACGTTCGCATCTCGAACATTGTCTTGAGAGAACTGGCAACAATCGCTCCACACCTCGCTACCCTCGACATTTCATACTCATTTGACGAGGTTCACACAAATCATCACGTTTAATCTCAAGAGTTTAGCCGACACTCCAGGAAGACGTAGTTCGTCTAGTAGCGGCTTGTTCGATTCTCGAAGATCTCTTCATGCTAGGCAATCGAGGTCTCCGCGACACTCGCATCTTTGCAGAACTTCCGTCGACTTTAAAGCGGTTACACATCCAATACTACCATCGGTGCTAGTTTTCCTGATAGTTTGCAATCACCATAGAGATTCGGTACAATCCGTATCGTTGCTCACATTTGCTGAGAGGTGCCCAGATCTGACCGAATTTTACTTCGAACAGATTGGCGCGAAACTTTGTCTTGAACTATGTGTTCAGCCGAGCTTTGCTGCTTCGTAAGTTCGGAGTCTTCATAGACGCTGAGCGTACACAGACTCACAACCTTGACGTTGCGTGGAGTAGAGCGGCTCTCGGTGAACTTCCTTCCAGAACTCTTCAACCTTAGAAGCCTTGATGTTAGAGGCAGCCAAGTCCTCTCCGACAAAGTTTGTTTTGAACCATGCTTGTTTTCTCAAAGTAGGTTAGGTTTTGCGTGAGATCTGCGCAAAGTGCAAACGTCTCGAGGAATTTCACATGACTGATTGTCCACCAACGTTTGATGTGAAAAGCCAGACATTCGAGGCGCTAGCCGAACTGCCTAAACTGCGTCGTGTTCAAATGTTCTACACGAGCATCAGTGACGAGTCGCTCAAACATATTGCCAAGCGCCGATGCCTACAGGTGATTGATTTTGAATTTCAAGCATACTTTATGAAAAGGTTTCAGGCGATCAAATTGTACGGATGTCATTTCATTACCAAGCGAGGCGTTCAGGCACTTATTACGCACTGTGAGGTTTGGTTTTCTCATGGGCCTTTCATAATTTCCTTGCGTGTAACACCTAACAGCTTTTAGGAATTGAAGATTGTCAAAGTGACTCATTGTCGCGTAGACGAAGACGAATTTCAACGGTGGTTCGATAACCATAAGCACGACCAAGCTGAGGATCTCGAAATTTTCCTAGGAGGACGAAAACTCTAACTAATTTCGCACATCGTTTTTTTGTTACGCCTTTTCTATCGCAGAAAATTCTTAGCCTGTGAATAAAAGGAGGTTCTGAAGAGTTGCCAGCATAATGTCAGAGGGAATCGTTTCACTGTTTGTCAATGGTCTTCACTTTCTTTGTCAATGCGATTTCGAAACGACAGATCACGCGAGTCTTCCATTGTCCTTCCTTCTTATTCAAAAGAAATCATCATCCTCGCTCCATTCGACTCTCCTTTCTTTCCTGCCAGGCTTACGAAAATGCGCTCGCATGATTGGCTCCTTCTTCCCTTTTCAAATGCTTTCTAGGCGTTCGAAGACGAAATCAATTCCATCCCGTTAGTAGTCGATCGTCTCGTTGTCAGCATGACGACGACTCCTAATGGCTGGCGTAAAGCCGCAGCTAAATTGAGGAAAACTCGTGCACTGGACAAGCATTTGTTCGCCGATTGCAACATCAGGCTTCCGCTGTATTCCATAGATCAGGCAAGATTTTCTTCATTTATTATTTCGCTTGAAAGTTTTAGCTTTGCGAATTGATCGAGCGTTGCGGACAGTTCATTCAGAAGATCGACCTATATGACCTGGTCACATCAATGGACAAAAAGTGAGTCATAGGCCATCAAGATTTCATCATGCTCTAGGCTCGCTTACACGCTGTCGAGGCACCTCGTAGCCTCGTCACTGACATTCTTGTCTCTAAAGAACGTGACCTTCACGGAGGAGACGCTGCGAGCTCTCACGCCTATTGTTACGCATCTCAAAACACTTGATATCTCACAACTAGCGCCAGAGGTGTGAGCGTTGCTTCATTCTGTTTCACCTCATTCAAGTTGGAACAAACAACTCTGTGCGCTCTAATTGACCTTGTGGCCGCTTCTCCGGTGCTCGAGAACCTCATCATGATCAGCAATCAAGGATTTCGAGATTCGCGCATCTTCGCGGTCCTTCCGGAAACTCTTCAACAGTTGCGGATCGATTACTACTTCAAGTAAACTCGTTTTTTGAAATGCTCATGTTCAGAGCATCATTACTCTCAATGTCACAGCTAGGCGAGAGGTGTCCTCATTTGACTGAACTATATTTTGCTCGGCTTCATAGTCCGCAGCCTAGCCTTGATCTCAGCTTTCTTCCGAATCTTGCTGTGTCGTAAGTTGCCCATGTTCACTCCGAATGCCCCTAGATTGAAAATCCTAACACTGCGTGATGTGGAGTGGATTCCTGAAAATGTTCTTCCGGAGCTTATCAATCTCACGAGCCTAGATATTCGCGGCAGTCGTGGACTCAACACTAAGGCATTCATTTCTTGCGAATATGCAATCATTCTTGATTCGTCTTTAAGGTGCTATGCGAGCTTTGCCGAAGGTGCAAGCTACTCGAGGAACTTCACTTGACGGACTGTCCACCGGAATTTGATGTAGAGAGTGAAGCCTTTGAGGCACTGTTCGATCTGCCCAAATTATGCCTCCTTCAACTTTTCTACACAAGCGTAACGGATACGGCACTCAGCTTTCTTGGTCAACGTGGAAGCCTCCAGGCAAGTGGCAGAAAGGAGAGTTTTGAAACTATGCTTCTGCAGTTTGTATGACAAATGTCTATTGAAAGATTTATAGACGCTCAAGCTGTACGGTTGTCATAACGTGACTGATCGAGGCATTCAAGCCATAGTCCAAGGTTGCAAGGTTCGTTTTCTTCTCACAAAGCCGCTGCATGAGTGCTAGCAAAAAGTACCTGTGAAAAAAATTCTTCAGTCGGGAGTTTCAGTTGCTCAAAATCGTCAAGGCAACCCACTGTCGTGTTAACGATGTTGAGCTAGCAAGCTGGCTCGAGGACTACAAACAGCGATGGGCGGCGGATCGCCAGGCTCTTCCCGAAGTCATTGTTGGACGGCACAAGCTATGACCGTTGTGTCTTTTCAACTTAAGATCGAATTTCTGGTACGATAAAATCGAAAAATCAGGCATAAGGGCTGGTTTTCATGGGTTCTCTGACTTCCGCCATTTTGCATATCTTAGGGCTCTGCGAGCTGAATCGAATGCGCTGAGTCCAGCGTCACAGAATTTAGCAAAAACAGGGGCTTTGAATGCGGAACTAGCTGTCTCTGGTCTTAAGATCTCAAGCTTGATGATATGGTCGCGCCAGGCGGCACAGACTGCTTGTAGCCGCGTGAAAACACCCATCGGGGCAGCAATTTCAATGTCCGTGTTAGAAAATCGTACCTTTCTTATTCGTCATTCCATGTTGCCTTCCTGTTCTAAAAGGGGGTGCGAAAGCAAGAATGAGCTTGTGAAGAAAGACAACGCCAGGTGTTTAATTTTATTTGCTTAAAATTAAGGCGTCGCACTCAGATTTACGACCAACTCCTTCTTCTTCTTCTTGGCAAAAGAGTCAAGCCATCTGCCAAAGGCGCGTCGCAGCCTCTTGCAGTAGACATACAGCATCACCCCATCCATTAAACAAGTTACATCGTGAATTATAAGAGCCTAAAGAGTAATTTTGTGGGTTTTTGGGCGCTCTAAATCGCTCACTATAGCAAAGATGCCTTCAATGTATGTGAGATGTTGGTCTAAGACAAGCGCGTGATAGATGAAAGCGCATGTCCAACACTGAAACTTTTATATTTTCGAAGCAACCCAAACCTGAGTGAAAAAGAATGTGAAAACAGAGTAAAAGAGCAAATTTCTCTCCTCCCGCCGCACAACGGTGAACGTCTGAAGTCTACAACTATGGGAGGTAATTTTCTTCCACCTTGAAATGACGCATCGAGAGCAAGGCCAAAAAGTTGAACACGAAGGCTAGCACAGAAAGACCTGCCACAATAACAGCCTTTGACAATGTGTGGATCTGAAGAGAAACGGTACGTTTACTCAAAAATTTACAGCTTCAATTTCCGGTGCGTAAAATCCCAAGTAGCGATTTTCAGCAACTTCGACATAAAATCGCTCATGAAAGCTCAAATAGACGACAAGCAGGAGAGGTAGCAGCCATTGAGCCGAAATGGTAATTGTCAAAGTTCTTCGGGACCACCACTAAATCGTAAAAGAGAGTGGAAAGTACAATATATTCATGCAATACCTTTGAATGTTTGTCGTAAAACTTCATGGCAGTGAAGCGATTCGTTGCAATCAATGCGATTCCTAAGACATAATACAGAAAATTCGCAAAAAGATTTGGATCGATGAAAGAAACACAAACAAGCACAACAAGAAACAAAAATTTGAACGCGACAATTTGTGTTTGAAAAAAAAAGATAAAAAGAAGCCTACCTATGAATATGACCAGAGATACATATGAGGTTGTTACATAAGAAACTGTGTTCAGCCAGATCCACGACATTGGCATGCCAGCGTAGGTCGTCAAACGAAGAAATCCGTCTGTTACAAATGAGGAGAACAACAAGGCGCACGCTGAACTCGTTGTTGCTTTAATCTCTTTATGTTAACCATTTGATTTATATAGCGTGAAGAAGGACGATCTGAATTCTTTAGAACTGTCAGAAAAAGCCAGTAAAAACAGAATAAGAATATTGAGCGGAATTCCCACGATTTCAATGAAAACCGGAAGCCAGTCGAACCAAAACCAGAGCATGCAAACCGCAAAACTGATGTGTTTTCGCCATCTTTTGACCTTGTCATTTGTCCTTGCGAAAATCATTGGGTCTCCCATTCGCTTTCGTGGTATGAAGACACTTCAGCCTGTAATTTTGCCCATTGATTAACGTCGTCAACAAAAAACTTCTGCGTGCAAATTATGGGGCGCACTTATTTGAAGTAACAGCCGATGTTGCGAGATCAATGTCGAGACAAGCTTTGTCATTTGCCGATTTGCGCTCTATACATAGGCTATACATAGCTCTGCATCAGTCTCTTCTACCTCATCCTTGGACACTGACGCATCGATATTCCTATATTCCTCCCATTTCACTTGTCTCAATTGCTTGGCTTCCGAAATTCACCAGTTGGTTGCGTACGAACTTTGTGAACATTGCCAACACGCCTTTATTAAGGCCAATATAAAACGATTAGTGCTTTCTGTATCCATTCCCGCGAGTTTCTTGATAATTCCCGGTGTCGAGTTCGGACACGGAAGGTCCGACGACCTCTTGGACACCGCATGCCGACGGGCAGTGGCCTCCAGTCTCGCCGGCATCACCAGGAGGACCGAATGGTCCTGCAGGTCCAGGTTCTCCACGACGACCAGGCGGTCCAGGTGGGCCCTTAAATTTGGTCTGGAAATCCTATTCTCACAGATTCTCCAATAGGTCCCGGAGGTCCTGGATTGGGCGACGGCAGTCCATTTTGACCTGGTGGTCCCTTCGGTCCTCGAGGGCCGGGAGGGCCGGGCGGGCCTTTGATGCCCGTCCCTCCGATGGAATCGTCTCCAGGTGGACCCTTCATGCCCGGATCTCCGGGTTCTCCAGGAGGGCCAGGTGGTCCAGAGTCTCCTACTCGACCAGGTTTTCCAGGTCTTCCAGGGGCTCCAGGATGTCCCTTCACAATATTCAACCGAAAAGGAGTAACTCACAGGCTCTCCAGGAATTCCAGGGCGTCCCGGTTCGCCTTGTGGTCCACGGTCACCTGGAGGACCAGACGGGCAGATTACGCTTAAAAACTCCTCAATAAATCGATGATCTTGAATACCAAGGGAAGCTTGGCTCTGGATCGAGTGGGACGTCGAGACCGTCAAGTCCAGGCTTTCCAGGACGTCCACTAAGACCGTCGGCTCCTAGCTCTCCGTTCACTCCTGGAGGTCCGGGCGGACCCGGTGGACAAGAGAGCTGCACACAAGACGTGCATTGTGGTTGGTCGGCTTGGCCGCTTCCGTAACCTAATTCCCCGTTCATCGTTGACTTTGGGCCTTTACCTTGACGTTTGATACGTCCGTTGCTCTTGACGACGATTATGTCGTGCCAGATGTTTCTTGCCGTGAACTAAACATGCTGAATACGAATTTCAAAGACCCGACCTACCTTGAAAGCATCAATGCGCACCTGAAGACGAGCCTGCGCCTGATTTAGCTGATGGTGGAGAGTGGGAAGAACAACCGCTAGAGTAATGAGACAGAAGACACTGACCAAGGAAGCGGCAATAGCCACCCGATGGCTTTCCCCTTTTGGGGAGTCCATCTTCGACTACTCACAAGACGTCCAAGTGGCTGACGAGGGGAGAGAGTGGGAAGGGGTTAACGCACTGACAACCCAGATTCCCCCTTTGCCCCCATCGTGGGTGATTGTCTATCTGGGTCAGTCCTCTCTTGACGGTGACCGCTCTCTCAAATCTTTTCTCAGCGAGGAGGACGCAACATGTCACGATGGCCACTAAGCTCAGGTTTCACGAGTCACGAGAGTGATCCGAGGCGACATGAGGAGACGAAGCTGCTCGTTGACAGGCTTTTTCATCTCCTCAACTTGTCGTCTTCAAGAGGGCCACATGTGCAAGACTCGAGCAAGAGGCAAGCCGGATGCGAATGGGAATGTGAAAATCCAAAATATGAGTGCGAGTCGAAGAGATGAGTCGCAGCTGTCAGCTGTCCGCCAAGGCGGGTAGCTAGCCGGCGGCGGAGGCCATCCGAGAAGAGACACCGGCCACCACACATGAAGCCGCCGTCGGGTCGACCCATCTTGCTCTTTGTCCTGGTTCAATTCCTGTTCCGTGAGTTATTTTGATAATGGCAATTCCCTCGCAGATTCTGCACTGGCGGATCGCTATCTCTACCAGCTCATGGAAACTCTCTTGGCGGACTACAACAAGAACGTCCGACCGGTCAAGAATGCCTCGGATCCACTCTATGTGAAATTCGGCGCCAATCTCTGTCGTCTCATTGATGTGGTTGGTCTAAGCAATTTGATCTGTGCATGATTTTATCATGCCTCAGAGAACCATGTCAACCCCATGTTTCAAAAACCAATATGTATCCAAAAACTCGAGAGGGATTTGAGATGAACCTGAAAGTTTTTGATAGAGCAACATTTATGCATAGTTTAAAGTGGTTCGTCTCGACGAGCCGCCATCGCATCAATCATTATCGAATGTCAGTGGATTGCAGGATGAAGTCAATCAAGTGCTGACCACAAGTCTCTGGCTCGAGATGGTTCGTTATTGCATCTTTTCATTGAATTCTCACAATTTGAAGCAGTGGATGGATCGAAAGTTAGTGTGGAACCCGAAGGATTACGGGGGAATCCAGAAGATCCATATTCCCTCGGATCAGATTTGGACACCCGATATCCTCCTTTACAACAAGTTCGTTGAACTGTTGGTCAGGAGGTGATTGTTTTTGTTAGCGCTGACGGCGAGCCCAACATTTCCATTGTGACGCCAGCCATCGTCGATTACGAAGGAACAGTGATCTGGATGCCGCCCTCAATCTACAAGAGCCTCTGTCCGGTTTGTGTTGCACTCACTGGCAAATGACGGCTGAAGATTGACATTGAGTACTTCCCCTATGACGAGCAGAAGTGCTTCTTGAAGTTTGGTGGCTGGTCCAATGACGGTCAGACCTTGGACTTGCAACAAATCCCTCCCGTTATTAACGACGAAATCGAGAAGAAGGTGGACGACGACGGGCAAGACTATCTCTATCTCGAACGTGGAATGGGCCTCGCCTTCTTCTACGAGTTGGTTGTTCATCATAGCAGAGTTGTTTCAGAAGCGGCGAGTGGGATTTGTTGAACGCGACCTCAGCTCGCTACGCTCAGATCTACCCAGGATGCTGTGGTCAACAGTACTATATCGACATCCGATTCAACATTACCATTCGAAGGAAGGCCATCTTCTACACTGTCATGCTTGTCATGCCGTGCATGCTCATCGGTAAGAGACTTAGCATTAATTCAATTAGTTCAGCCAACACCACGATTTTCGTGTTTTTGATTCCTCCATGCGAGCACAAGATGACCTTCTCTGTCTCAGTTTTCGTCGCTCTGACTGTGTTCTACCTTGTACTCATTGAGCTTCTTCCTCCCACATCTCTTGTTCTGCCACTTATAGGTTTGTTTGCACCATTTTGATGAGAAACAATACTTCAGGAAAATACCTCGTCTTCACGCTAACCATGATCTCGCTTTCAATCATGCTCAGTGTTATCAACATCAATATCTACCGTCGGTAAGCAGAAGACGATTTCGACTACCTTGCAGGCAAGCCAACGTGTCGGAAATGAGCCGCTGGCAACGCTGGCTTTTTGTCAGAACCTTGCCAAAGTATCTGCATCTCAAGCTTCTTGAGAACAACGACGAGGATATGTCTTCATCAATTATCACAAGTGAGTCTCTCACCGTCGATAGAATAGCTTTAGCCTCGCTCGACAAGAAGCGCGAGTCGAAGGACAGCAAAGCATCTAACTCGTCACCGATTGTGCCGCCACCACGTGGCCGACTCATGAGTCTAGCTGAGGTTCTTTTATCTTGTGTCTTTTTATATACTCGTAGGTTGACTACATGCATCGCACTCGCCAGACCTCAGCGGACAATCTCTCGCTCTTCCGTTGCATCGCTCGCCAGCTGGCTGTGATTTCCGCGAACTTTCGCAATATGGAACTGGAGAACAAGGCAGGCGTTTCGAGAATCTCTTTGGGTTCCGCCTTCTCCCATTCGTGATGAGGTGGCCGAGGCGAAAGAACCTCACACCATCACAGAGACGACGACGACGTTGCCTTATGCAGCGCGCACTCGCATACGTTACGTTGATTAGGTGCACAAAGAACGTCTGCAAGAAGGAGTCCAAAGTCTCTTGGGGTGATGCAAGAGGCGGAAGCTATATTGTTACACCTTCATGGGGGCACTTCCTTGTCATTTCGCCCACTGGAATCATCGGGTGCTCTCGAGGGGAACGACTCAGTGCTCGTTTCCACCGAACACTTGTTTCTTTGCCCCTCAAGTTTTCTCGAGGGAGAAGGACAAGTTACAGATCGCGGATGAGTGGCACCTCATGGCGCTCACCATCGACCGCATCTGTCTCATCCTCTACGTCGTGATCAACCTCATCGCTACAGCTCTCTTCATTGCGAATACGCCTGTCTTGTATGATTCTAGATTGCCCATCTCCAAGACGCCACCTCAGAAGCCGCTCTCCAGTGATGCTATCAATATGTTTAGGCAACAGACTTTTTGAAGTCTCGGAATAAATTATTTATTTCATCTTTGATGTTCTTCGAATACACTGTAGGATGAGCAAGAGACCATGTGTTGGTCTTCGAAAGAAAGAAGGAAAGAAAAAACAAAGAACCACGCGGAGGCCGAAATCAGGTGAGGCTCTAGTCCTTCGTCGGGCATGCACCGAGAGAGGAGCTGGGAGCTTGGACCACTGCACACTCACACCGAATTTGCGTCTTTCTGGCACAAGCGCGAGCGCGCGTGTGAACCCTTCCTGGACGAAGTTTCGACGAACTTCTTGGAAGAATTCAATAACTCTTTTAGCGGCTTAGCCGACACACCGAGAGCAGTTCTTCTTCTTCGTTGGCTCGGCGGTCTTCTTGTGCTGGGTGAAGGATGCGCATAAGTCGGTGCACGAGTCCTCTTGAAGACGACACAGAGACACATCCTTCCCCGTTGTCTTCTAAGATCTTTCATTTCGACCACGACGCACTCCCTTCTGCTCTCTTCCTTTATTTAGACTTTCTTGTTCGTTGACCCTTCTTATGTTCTCGTCGGAGCCATCTTCATCCCTCGTCACCCTCTCCCCATCCTGCATCCTTTCATTTCACAATCCGTCTATTCTGCGGGCTTGCAACAGACCTCAATGTCCAACACCAGTCCGTCTGCTCTTCTCACTAATTAAATGAATTAATAATTCCTGCAAAAATCCCCTAGATCAGTTTCCTCGTCCATGTATTCGATACTCTCAGGCAAAACAATGCGCCGAGGGAGGATGTGCGAGTAAGCCGCCGCAGAGAGGAGGTGGAGTTTGCCTTCAGAAGCCAGAAAGCCCAACGGCGTGGTGTCCTCATGTTTCCAATGAAGGCTTCGTCCTCGCCGTCGTCGAGGGTAAATAAAATGTTTCCCTTGGCTGCTCCTCTTGGCATGGCCCACACAAGCTGTTGACCCCGCCTAGAAAGTATTCAGAAGGCATATCGAGCCATTTCATTAAACCCGCGCGGCTTCCATCTCCTTTTTCGCTCTATTCCGCTGTTGCTGCTGAAGAGGAGCTGCAACTGAGCCGCTGCGTGCGAACGGCGTCCGGGTCGCGTGCCTTCCTTCCCTCTTCTCGAGTTATCCATAATTTTCCGATCTGTTGCTTGCAATTCACTTCCTTCCGCCTCACACGCCTTTGTAGATGAGGTGGAACGAAAGCTCAGTGACCGAAGGAATGCTGGCAGCGCTCGGCGGCGTCGCCCCACCACAGGCCAACATCCTCTATCTCGTCTTTGGCTGCATTCTCGGTGCAACGAATCTCATTATCTTCGCAGCGATCATGAGGCATCGGGCGCTTCGCAACCACAAGGTTGGCTCATCGTCCCCCTTTCTTCCTTTATTGTTTGTCGAAATGAAGCGTGAAGGCCACGCTTTCTAGAATCTCTTGAATCTCAAGGGGAAAGGACCTCGACGAAATGAGGCCGAATTGCACGTGAGCGCGCTAAATGTTGATGGAGCCACCATGGCTTTTGGGTACCGGGAAGAGCGGCGGGTCAACGGCGCCTTTTGAAATGAAACGCTTCAACTATGAAAGCCTCGGTGGTGTCTCTTCCAGGAATGGAATGTATTATGGCCGACGTCGATGGTCGAGCTTTTTGCAGGAATACGCACTTCTTGGCTTGCTCGTGTTCTTCAACTCGCTGCTCGGCGTGGCGTTTGCGTCGGCTGGCATCTACCGTCTCCAGTTGAAGACTCATGAACTCATTCACGTGAGAGAATGCCTTAAGTGAGTGGAGCAATGGAGTGGAAAGATGAAAGAACATTCTCTTCAGATATCCCCACATCCTTCTCTTCGCTGGAACACCCAGCACGGGCTCCTTGTTGTTGCCCTGTGTGGCCGTGGATCGACTACTCGCCGTCTCGCGGCCCTTCTTCTATTACTCGCTCCACATCGACTATGCCATGTTTGTTATTTACGTGGCAATTCCTTCGCATTTGCAGTGGAATCGTGCTGGCCGTCTCCTTCTTCTTTATCTCCTGCACGTCCTTTGCACTCACATTACCGCTGTCGTCGAATTTCCTTGTACCGAATATCTGCGACACTCGGGACGTCTTCGGAACAAACTACAAGACCTTCGAAGCAGCCGTCATAGCCTTCGGACACTTTGCTGCAGTAGCTCTCTACATGCTTGTCATTTGCGTTTTCCGTTACAAGGTTCGACCGAAGAAACTCGAAAGGTAAACTAAACAATATTGCCTGATCGGTGTAGGCATCTGAGAGACAGCGGAAGTCAACTGAAGAAGGAAGCTCGTATCGTACAGACCTTCGGTGCATTTGCCATATTCACCTTCATGATGGTCGTTCTTCCTTACTCAATCGTGTTCATTCTCTCATTGCTCTGTCCGCCGTTCTCAGGGGAGCACAACTTTGCGTCGCTCTTGTATATCATTGTGTCGAAGGTGAGTGCAATTCTGGTAATCATTCTCTTCTTCTAGTTCGCGTTACTCAACCCAACCGTGAATGTTTTCGTGTACGCCTTGCGTCACAATGAGATCTCTGTCGGTGTAAGAACCATGTTGTCTGGTCATCCGGTGAGTGTCTTCAGTCACCACTCATTTCTCTTCAGATGCCGAATTCCACTGACCAATGGTGGGTCGGCCATGCACCACACGACACCAAGTCTCCTCCGACTCAAAATCGCAATCACTCCATTTCACTCGACATGCCGACGGCGCAACCTCGACACAAGTACTCCTTGGCCCATCATCAGCTGTCTCTGATGTTGGCGGGCACGACCTGACGACGTTGTACTCTGGTTATAGCAATTACTCGGGTTGTTAAATTGTGCGAACGACTCTGTGATAAAGAGACTTTATTCCACCGCGTGCGGGGAAATCTGAACGCTCATTCTCGAGAGAGGCGAGAAGGCACAGAAAAAGAACCCGAAGTTAACGAGGGCAACGTTGTATGTGTTTGACTAAGAGAGGAAGGGACACTTGATGAACCAGGAAGCAAGGTCTAACTAACTGCAAGGTAGAGAGAACCTTCATAGAAGTCTCCAAAGCTCTTAAGAAGAGGATCCTAAAGGGCTATGACAAGCCTGGCCAAAGAAAGGTACATGAGTCAGCCATGACAAAGTAATAAAGGCCAAAGAAAGACGCGTTTGTTATAGTGAGCAACTTTTAAAGGTAAGCAGGGATTCAATTTTAGAAAGACATTTCAATCTAGTTGCAAAGAATACAAAAATCAACACCTACATGTACTTTGTAAACTCGTTGTAAATGGCCAGAATGAGGGCAGCACCCGTACCACGCATGACGTTCACCGCCGCTCCTCGGAAAAACGCCGAAAACCCTTCGTTCGTGAGAATCTTCTGCAAAATGTATTTTGTGATTTGCTGAATGACGGCACGAGTGATGTACCTTGGCGCAATCGACGCTGCCATTGTAGAGGGGACGATCACTGCCCGCCTGCATCATGAGTCTTCTCCGCACCGTGTCGTGTGGATAAGAGGACATGGCGGCAACGAAGGCAGAGAATTGAGCGAGCAGGAAGGCTCGAACAAAGCTGAGGTGCTTTCCGTCTTGGGCAAGGAAGGGCTTTCCAAAGTCGAAGAGACCGAAGTAAGCACTACGATAAATGAAAATGTATTGCAGCGATGGTGCAAGTCCTCTGGAAAACGTTTTTCACTTCAAAAGGAGGAACTAAATGTACCTGTAAAGCCCTGTGAGACCATCGTGCTTGACAATCGTTGAGCAACAGTGTAGAAAGCCATGAAACTCTCGATTGTGTACTCGGCCCATGTCCACGGCTAGTCTCGTCCTCACAAAGTCCAAAGGATAAATGATCAGATAGGTGGCGACGCCTGAGCCGCCCGCCGCCAGAAGATTTCCTGCAAAGATCAGAGGTTGTTTGCGTGTTGTCTTCTGTCCCGCTGTCAGCGACAGGGCGAGAGCGAACGCGACAAAAGGTCGACGTGACGCGTCGCGTTAAGTGGACCGGAGAGCAAAGGTTTGGGGGAAGACCCCAGACTTACCGAACAAAAAGTGCGACTTATTGTCTCGTGTAACGCCATTGAGCGTCCAGATTTTGAAGAAGTCTTTGAAGGCGAAGGCTAGTGACTCCTGAAAGGAACTGAATTGGATCGCCTTTCTCTCGCTTTCGGACCTGGCTCATTCCTCTGACGATGTTGACGAAATTTCCACGCCAAAACGAGAGAAATCCTTGCTCTCTGGGAACTCGAACGAAGCAGTCGACGATTCCCTTGTAGCGCTTATCCAGATCGATCGTTGGCTGCGCGTGTTGAAGCTACAATGGAGACTACGTTCCTTCTAATTGAATCAAGCAAACCTGGAGGATGAGCTTGACACGCTCGACTGGAGCCATAACGGTCTTGGCGATGGCTGCGGCGGTTGCACCGGCGCCGAAGTCCTTGCCGAACTTGACCGCCCGGTCGCCCATCGACCAGGCGGAGGCGACGGCTACACGGTCACCCATGGACAAGGCAGCGGCGTCCTTCTCCCATCTGAGCATTTTGGGAAATGACGACAACGGACGGCCGAGGAAAAGGCGGAGTTGAACCTGCTCGCAAGACTCGAAGGACACACACGCGCGATAGACTGTGGAGCGCGTGGAGGGATGCGGGTTAGACGAGGAAAACAGCACGAGGCTGACTCTAACCGAGAAACATTTGAACCCCCGTGAGAGAGAGAGAGTGGGTGATAAGCACCGACTACGAAGCCTGGACACCACACGCGCCGCGGCGAACAGGCGAGGTACGCTCAAAGAACGAACGAGTAGGCCCAGACAGCAGTAGAGGCAAGAGGCGCACGGCGCCTCTCCTCGGCCGGACGAGTTTTCTGTGCGGCGCCGACTGTGCCCATTGTGACCTCAAAGAACTGCACGTTGTCGTGTGCGGAACTCTGCTTCCAAAACACTTTGCAACGAAAGTAGCTCGCGATCACTGAGAGCAACTTGCAGGACAGAAGAGGGGGAAGGGACCGTCGAGTTCCCGAAGATCACGTTCAAGGGAATCATTTCCCCCATCGAAACACGTGCACTTAGGATTCCTTCTGACTACTTTCGACAACTACAGTAATGATGCATTCACGAAGGGCTTCACGAGGAAGCCGCATAGCCTTCGTATGAAGGACGTCACATACAAGATTATGAAGCAGAGGTAGTGACTTCGTGTGACACTAATTTTTCCACTGACACGAGCTCCCTCTGATGAGAGGATTGATAGCTGGGTCATTTGTATTTTCTACACTTTCTTTCATTTCAGTACTGGGAAGCATCGATTGAACGAATTGCGCGGAAGTTCTCCTCTCTCCCTCACCCTCAGTGTCCTTGAAGTCTCTTTCTGTCGGTCCCTCAGACGGAGGAGAGCAAAGAGTTACTCGACGGTTCGCGGTGAATCACCTCCAATTCACATTTACAAGACGTCCTCCTCTGATTTCATTCACATTTTTGTCCTCGAACTCACAAAATCCCTTTTTATGAGCTCTCTGTTAGCTGGATCGGCACTGTTCGCGATCTCTCGTCGACTACGTGCCACAACGATAAGAGTGTCCAGTTCCTGACCACGAGCGAGGAGCTCGGCAGTTTGCAGGAGCTTGTGCGCGATTGAGCTGGACACCGCATCGAGGTCTCTTCTCTTCTATGCTCGGGGGCCGGTCGGGGGCGCTGTCTGGGGCTGGCCAGCGGACAGGGCGCCGCGCGAGGCGCTTCGTGGGGCACCTGAGACTCGAGGCGCGGCCCGCCTCTCGCGCACGCCCTGTCTCTCTCTCCCTCTCCGCGCTCTTGCAGCGGCCTTCAACTGGACAGTCGCCCCGATGCGCCACAAGGCCTTTTCTATTGGAAGACGAGACCAATCCGTGTGAAGATCGCCTGCAAGGCGCGTGCACCGATTTCACGTCCACACTTTGTCGCCTGGGCCATGTTGGAACTTCCTTCTCGTGTATCTTTTCCCTTTTTTCTTTAGTTTTTAGTCGGCGTTCGTTGTCTGTTTCAGGGATTGGCTGGAAGGTGTGTCTCTGCTAGCTCGTGTGTTGACCAAGCTTGTTCGCTTGAGCTTCCGCCGTTTCCACGAATCGAGCTGTCGGGGCGCGGCGCCTGAATTCCAGCGTCACTCCTCCTGGCACTCCGCGTCGTTAGCACGTTGGATTCAGCCAGGGCTCGTGAGAGATGACATGACGCTTCTCACTGCCCCCACTCCTTCCCACTGAGACGGGTTTTCCACAAGGCTAGCCCCCCACACCGGTCACTCCTCGTCGTGCGGTGGGTGTCCCCGGGCTCGCTTCTTTTTCTCTTCTCAACTCGTGCGTGTCGATTCGCACGCTTACTCGAGGGGGGCACCCCGCGAATGAAGTACACGTCGCTTTCCTCCTCCCTCGCGCCCCGCTTTCGTCATTTTGGCTGGCGTGTCTTTATTGCCCTTCCGTGTTTTGCTTGCTGTTCGTGGATAACACGCGAGCGATCTAGGGTCCAATCCCTGTTTCCAGCTCATTTCCTTTTGAGACATCGATGCGCCTTGCAGGGTTGAGGAGCCTCGGGTCCAGCGGCCAGATGCGGGCGCCCGCCGCCTGTTTACTTCTTGGCAGTTTACTCATCGCTGGCGTGGCGGCGGACTCCCTTTACGATCCAGCGGATCCGATCCTCGAACTGGACAACGATTCCTTCGGCCCCAGCGTCTATGGCCAGGTCAGTGATCTTACAAGGGCTCAGCGACCGTCTAACGCCATGGCCTCCTTTTCCTCATCTCTCCAATCCCTCATGTTTTTTGCTCCTGTTCCTGCAACTGAAAGACTTTCCAATCTCAGTGAAGGACACCATGGTTATTGCACTAAGATTTCTTGTTGCAGAAGAAGGCCTTCTTCGTGGAGTTCTACTCGAGTTGGTGTGGCGCCTGCCAAGCCTACGCACCGAAATGGAAGGAATTCGCACGGTAGGCGACCTCGTTTAGCATTCGCAAACAAAATCTTTGCTTGGTTTGTAGAACACTAGAATCGTGGCAGACGCTCGTTCAAGTGACGGTCGTGAACTGCGCCGAGGACAAGAACATGCCACTGTGCCGCGAACACAACATCAACGCCTTTCCCACGATCAAAGTATCCTCCCTTCTTTTATTGTTACTTTACCTTGTTTCAGTACTTCCCATATAACAGTCAAAGTCACGAGGATGCGCAACACTACCAGGGCGACAAGCACAACATCGACGGTTTGATGCTCGAAGTCGCCGGTCTCGTGCACGCCGACTTCGTGAAGCAGCGCCCTCCCGGCTGGCCGTCCTTTGATCCCATCGACCCGTAAGATTTCTTTCTTTCTTTTCTCATCACGCTCCTCTTCAAGATCAACCACGATCGACGATGTCTGGAAGGCTGCAGAGGGCGCCTCGCTCCTCGGCCTCGTCATCCAAGACGAACCAGCCACGACCTCTTGGGCTGTGAGTAATCCTCTCTTTACCGATCTCTCTTCAAACCTTTCCTTAGAGTAAATACGTTTTTGCAGGCGGCGATAAACTTTGTCACGGCGAAGAGCGTTCTCATCGCGTTGACGAAGCCGTCACATCCGGAGGTGCTGCGACTCCTCGGCTCGGCTCCGACGGAGGCGAAGTTCCTCCTCTTCCGTCTCGGCAACCCCACACCTGTGTACACAAGCGGGTAAGCATTCACTCATTCTTAGCAACTTCTCCACCTTCCACTATTGTTTGTCAAACGAAAACAACAACATGGTAATTGGTTCAGTGATGGCGTAACGTGGACAGACATCGCGAAGAAGATCAAGGAATCCATAGCCGATGGATCTCCCATGCAACAGGTTGATGCAATTCTTCTCTTGAACAAGCTTCTAGGCTCCCGCTCCTGTGATCAAGGAAGAGGGACCGAACGCGGCCGAGGCTGCACATGTTGCTTTACTTCAGCAGTTCCAAGTCCAGAATGTCGACCTCACGTCGGCGATCAGCTACATGTTGAAGAAGGAAGTCCCGCGACGAGCTGTCATCGACGGCGAGAACCTCGCCGCTCTCAAGGCTTGGATCCGCGTGTTGAAACAGGTTCGCTCCATTTTCGATTAGAATCTTGTCTGCACTCGTCGAGCACTCCGAGAATGAACGAGAACGGAAATGCTTTCAGTATGCTCCAACGACGACGCCAATTCGACGTCTCTTCTACCGACTTGATGAATGGGTTCAACTGAAGTCGAGCTCTGTGACAGCGGACGAGTGGACGAAGAAGCTCGAGGAACTGGAGAAGGACCTCGGCTTTCCTCTTCCACAGAACGCCACTTGGCTTGCTTGTCAAGGCTCCAAGTCGAATCTCCGCGGCTACACTTGCGGTGTCTGGACCCTCATGCATGCCATCACTGTCGAAGCCTACAAGGCTGATGGAAAGAGTACGTTGCTTCCTTTGTTGACATAGTTTTCTTCAGAACCTTCATTCCGTCCGGTGCTTGACGTCCTCGAGCCTTTTCATCAGTTCATCTTCCGCTTCCTCAGCTGTGGAGAATGCGCGAACAACTTTGACAAAGAAGCGCAGAACGGCCAACTCTCACTCGTCACTCGACCTGGTGCGCTATTGTCCAGGATTTCAATTGGTTTGTTGTTCAGAAGATGTCGTGTTGTGGTTGTGGAGGACACACAACAAGGTGAACAAGCGACTCTCTGGTGCTGCCAGCGACGATCCGAAGTATCCGAAGCAGGAGTTCCCACCCGCGGCCCTCTGTTCACAGTGTCGAGACACCACCGGCAACTTGGATGAGAAGAAGACTTTCGACTTCCTCCTCTCCTATTACTCGGACATCAGGACAGACGGTGCCGAGGTGAGCGCTTTTCTTTTCGTTCAATGTTGTTCTGTCCTCAGCCGGCGCCTGGCTATAAAATGAGTGAATTCAAGGACGGCAAGCTGGCGAAGGCTGGCCAGCGACACTTGAATCCGAAGTTCCGTGTCGGTCGTGACGACGTGGACCGCGAGGAGGAAGCCGCAGCTCGGTTACGAAAGATCGACGCCAGCCCTGATCGAACATGGAGGGACATTGACGGTTTTGGTAAGTCCTTATTTCCTTGCGTTCACTAACTTCTTGTTACAGAGCCGGCATACGACGCGGACAGTTCGAATCACTCTCGATTCTTCTTCTTCGCGCTCAGCTTTGCTGCCATCGCCCTGCTGATCGGCTACTTCAAATATCGAAGGAATCGCTCGAAGTTCTGGAAGACCTTCTACTACTACAACGACTACAAGTTGTGAATATTTCATATTTTTTTTACTTTTACGTCAACTAACATCACTCGCCGTCCCCCGCTCGTCGCCTTATTGAGCGCTTCTCGTCCACGGGGCTTTCACTCACACATCGACCAGAGACATTTCATTCATTTTTCGTCGTCTTGTGCAAGATCGTTGTGATAGTTTTATGTAGAAATATCTTCTGCATTTGCATGCTCTAGGCGATTGCTTGCCGCCGCCTTCTCTTTCCTTTTAGGTGTTGCATCCTAGTCCAAAGTTCCTGCTTCTTTTCTTCATGTTTCATCTGCCTCGTCATCGTCATCGTGACTTTGAGGTCTCGAGGACGAATCTAGTCGTGTTGTGAACATCTAGACGACCGCCATGCTGGTCATCCTCCCACTTCTCCTCCTCCTCCCTCTCCCTCTCCCTCTCTTGTTCTTTCCTCTGAGGGTAGCTTGTCTCTCTTTCCGGTACACGAGTCTCTCAGAATCCTTGCTACAATCGCTCACCCTTCAATGTATTGTGAATTTGGTGCGTTTTTCTAGGGGAAAAGCAAGTTGTGATCTTTCAAGTCTAATTGGGAATGCCCAGACATTTCACCAAATAAAGAGATTTCGATGATAGAAGACAGAGATTTCGCACGTTTTTGCACGACGCACACAACTTGCTTTTCCCCCGTTTTGAGTCCTTTCTCTGTTTGGTGAGAGACCCGGGTTGGTGGAGGCGAAAGTGGGTGGGTGTGTGGGCAGCATCGAGGAGGAGAGTTGCGGTCTCTTCTTCTCCGTCGTCTTCACCTTCGACGACGACATGACAGACTGCCAGCTGCCTGGGCAGCATCGTTGACGACGGCGAGGACGCGCACAAGCGATGAAGAACTTGTTCCCTTCTCTTGCTCTCCCTCTCCTTCTCTCTCACCCTATTCCAACACTTGAGGAGAGTCGAGAAATTCCTGTGGACAGGCTACGGAAATGGAGTGTTTTGTCCCTTCCTCGTCTTTCTGTGTCGTCCCTCTCTTCTTCTCAGTTTTGTCTTCTGTCAATGTCCGTTTCTTCGCCTTCTCTCGACATCAACCTTGGTGACGTGAACTTGAGAGATGAGCGAGACACGAGATTTCATTGAATGCGCCTTTCTCTTTCCCCGTTCCACATTAAAAATATCAACAAATGCGTCATTCGGCTTGTTTTCAGATGCCCGTGGTCATCGGAGAATGCGGCCGCTCAGAAGAAGTACATGGTGTGACGACAGCTCTACTCTTGTCTTCCTCGTCCTCGAAGCAGATCTGAAATCCCTTTCACCCTTCTTGTCTCGTCCTTCATCCTCTCTTTCTCCCTCTAGAACATGGTCGGTGTAGTAGTGCAAACGTTCTGTGAAAGAAGAAACCGTATACGGGCATCGTATTTATTGTGAGTACTCTTGTCGTCTTTTTGTTGTTAAGCTAATCGAGTGTTCTCTTGAAGCTATTATGGATACGTTTGAAATCGTCTTGAGGGTAACTAGCAGAGAATATCAGTGGTGAGAGCGAGCAGCTGCATGAACGAGTAGTGTGGTTCACCCCGGCTTTCATCTCTCTTTTCCCCTCAATTTCATATCGAGCCTGTGGATTCCATTTCTTTCTCTTTGGTGATACCATATTTGAGTCAAACTTGTGATGCGCATAAAAAGTTGGTCGCTTTGTAAACTTCATGGAATCGATCATTTATGCGCATTATAATGTAACAGACTTTAAACACACAAATGACTTGGATACTTATTAGAGAGGGAGGCACAGGAACAAGAGAAGAAGAAAGAAGAAGCACATGTGTGTAGATGGCACAATATGGCAATCTTGTGGTGTGAGCACTTGACTTACTTGAGAAGAGATTGAGACGCTGAGCGACGAATTATGAGTATTCCTTGGGAGAGACAACTTACATGGCACATAGAGAAATCTTTGACAATTAGAGGAGGAGAGGCGATTGTGAACGATCTGCGGTTTGACAAGACGATGTTTGTGAATTTGAAGAAAGGCACATTGAAGTTAAACGAAGAACAAAAATAGTTCAATGCAAAGAAAATGAGAAGAAAGCGTGTGTACAACACCATCGTTGATATCTGTGGATGAAGGAGAAGAAGAAGGGGAAATGTGGAGGAAAGGGTTGACATGGCTGGCCGCAGTCTTTGCGAGACAAAGGCATTTCATTATGTGAGCACTCATTTTTGGAGAGAGGAACATGTCGACATATTGACGAGGTTGTCCTCATATGAGCGGGAGAAGGAGAGATCAACCGTGTATGTGTATGTGGGAGAGGGATATAAGGCCTATAAGGAGACGGAAAACCCAGGAAGGCAAAAGAATGCAAAGGCGTTATGGGGACCATAAAGGCACTCATCAGAAATCAAAGGCACAAAGCAAAACAGGCACAAATTGTGTGTGTTGTATGTGATCAGTAAATGATGTCGATGAGACTTAAAGCTTGTGACCTCATCGAAGAATCTACACGAATCAGCGAGAAATCAAGGAAAGAAAGAAGAAGAAAAGAAGAATGAAGCGAAGGACGGACGGGACGAATCTCTACAGAAATGACTAAAAGTCTCATTCAGCCAAGGCAGCAAGGCCGGGCCTCTCGAGAGAGGGAAAAAACGCGCGCACTCGGCAGACGGCACTGCGAATACTCATCGGAGAAGGAAACGAACACCGATGTAGAGTCGGCGAGAATCTTCAGAAGGGGATGAGAGAGATATAGGCTCATTTGAGTGAGGAAGAAGAGAGACGAGGAGTTAGATTCTTTAGGATAAACGTCCAGAATGACACTCTGTATAACCAGAAACGTCACACTCCAAAAAGAATAGTGGCGTTACTTCTTATGGCTTCAGCTAAACTTTGCAACAAAAAAAGAGAATCTCATCGACTCTTGTAACAATGAAGAATGCAGAATAGTAGGAATATAATGCGTGAAGACATAAACCGAAAGGCTTGATTTTGGAGAGCTTGTGGGAATCATGGTTGGAGGGAAACTTTGAAGAAGAAAAAGAAGCAGCTAGAGCGAGACTATCCAAGAAAGAAGACCGGGTATGGAGAGAACAAGAAAGTGTGAGAGAGATTTCACCATTGCTCATAGGGCAGCACCTTGCCCGTGGAGTCGTTGTCGGGACTCTGCTGGCCGTTCATGTTCTGCGAGTTCTCCGAGACGGGCACATAAGTCTGGTTCGTATCCGAGACCATGTAGTTCTCGTAGTTGGGCCGATATTCCTGGCTCGTCTGTATCAAGACGCAGCTGTCGAGTCCGTACTGCAAAAAGCGAGTCTTGGCTGTGGGGGGAGGGCGCCGGGAACGCGTACCGGCTGTTGGTAGGTGACGGCGGACTGGTTAAGCATCATGTCTCCGGGTTGCGAGATTGCGATGTAGTGCTGCGGATGCAGAGTGCCGTTCGACGAGAGCGAGTCGGGTGATGAGCCGTGATTGGAATAGTCGCCGACTTGAGCCGACGATTGAGTCGTGTTTGTTGTGAGATGGTGGACTGAGGGCTGAAGGGGCAGAAGTCTCAACTCAAGTCAAGACTTACCAATTGATGATGCTGTGCCAATTGCTGGAAGTCAAGAACATTGCGCATCAATGGTATAGAGTTGAGTTGAACGTTCAGCGGAGCCGGCGCTGCGCTCATCGGCGACTGCAGGAAATAGCCCTAATTATTAGATTGTTGGTAAAATAACAACTAGTTTGGAATCAGCACGGTAACTGTTTTTAATCAAAACGAAATGCATACTTCGGACTTGATGTCTCCGAGAAGATTTGGCCTTTGAAGCTCGTCCATACTGGAGATGAGCGAGGCGGCATGCGACGGGAGTTCAAACTGATCCGAGTCGCCTCGACAGCTGAAGTTTTGTCTGCAAGAGTAGATTGTTTCAACGTTTCCGTGCGTCATCTCACATGGAGAAGAGGAGATGCCCGTTGCTCGTGTTGTTCACGAGAGTGTCGAGGGAGCTCGTGTCGAGGTCGAGCGAATGGTCTGCTGGCGGTCCGACGAGCGACGCCTGCAAGAAGGTCCCCTAGTCCATCATCCATCTCCTTCCCTCAACTCACCGCCTGCAGGGGCAACTGCTGCATTTGTGCCAGGTTCGAGATGGGAATGGACTGCGAGAAGGGCACCGAGGCCGCCGAAGAGGTCACCGTCGACGTGGAGTGAACGCTCACTGGCTTGCTCGGCTTCTTTTTCGGAGAATTGTTCGAGGGCGCTGATTGAACGGGAACACCATTGCCATTCGCCGCATTTGCAGCGGCTTCCTCTTCCGCCTGCAAGGTGTCAGGGTCAAAACCACATTTCGGCAACAAATGTGCGTAGGGAACACATTTGCAACCCAGTCCCCGTGGACCGGAATTTTCTAGGTGGTTTCGCTGAAAACCAGTGGTTGGTCATTTTTCAGAAAGAACAGCCGCCCTCGGTGCCGGGGGGCCTCGTCGGGAGAAAGCTCAACGGAACTGTGGCTCTAGTGAAGAGTCATTGATCCCGAGAAGAAGAGCTTCAGCGAGGTCGCCGGCGGAAGTGAGTCGAGGGACAGGGATAGGACAAGGACGCGGCAACTCCAAAGCCTCACCTGTCGGCTCCTTCTGGCCGCCGTCGCATACGTGAGCTGTCGGAGGTCGTTGTCGACGCCCGCGGGACTCTCGTTCTTTCGAAGGTGCATCTCCTTGTGGCATTTGAGCGAGTTCTTCCACTTGAAGGTCATCTGGCAGACGGTGCACACGAAGGGCTTAGCATCGCTGTGGATCCGCTTGTGGTTCCAGAGAGTGGATCGGCGGTTGAAACGCGCCTTGCACACCTGAAACTTTCTTTCCTTGAGTATTTTCCCTCTACGTTGAGGCATTACACCGCCGGAACACTTGCTGCAGGTGGAGTGAGATAATTCGCGCGTCGACAAGGGACTGTAATATTACAAAGCGGCACGCGCGCCCATATAAAGAGAGTGGAGTTCCCCGGAGTGGGTGCGTGGGAAAGGGTTCAAAAGAGACAAACCTCGCATTCGAAGGGCTTCATGCCGGTATGCGAGTTCTGGTGCTCCTCGAGTTCCATCTTCGAGCCGAATCGAGACGGGCACAGGTTACAGGGATACGGTCGCTTGCGATCCGTCTGTTGATGGTGGCCGCGACCTAAACATTTCACAATCGTCCACAGATAATTCTTCCCTCTTCCCCCTTCTGATTGTAATGTATAAAGAGAAACTGATGCTAGGATCGTCGTCGAGACGAGAGAGAGAAGCCGCTTACAATGCTTTGTATGCTGACCATGACCTTGTGGTGGAGGCGGTGGCGAGAAGCCTGAGGGAGCCACGTTGAACGAGGTGAAGAGGACGAGGTCCGA
Source organism: Poikilolaimus oxycercus (assembly GCA_034700245.1). Lineage (NCBI taxonomy): Eukaryota > Metazoa > Nematoda > Chromadorea > Rhabditida > Rhabditidae > Poikilolaimus > Poikilolaimus oxycercus. Next base: position 60,680 of record JAQIXL010000004.1, read on the forward strand.
CTGCGGACAAGAGGACGTCGCTGCAACGGCCACCATTTCGAGACTGGATGGCGACTCTCGGTGAGGAGTGCAAGAAGAACTGCGTCGCGCGCGCATGCCGCCGCGTCCCCCCTCCAGGGCCCCGCCCACCCACGTCGACCTCCTCCTCCTCTTCCGCTTCCCGGGTCTACTTGAAGCGAGACGAGGATCATTAATCGAGACCGAAGAAGTCCAAATTTGGGCGGGAGGAACGGATACGCTAGCGAGCGTGAATTTACGAACGAACGAACGGCAGCCGGTTGTGGAAAAGGCGAGACTCGTGGCGCCGAAAGAAAAACTTTCTTCACGAGCTGTTTGGACGGCCACGAGAAAGAGGGGCATTCTCTTCTTCCGCAATCAGTCGATCGACGATGGGCGAAGGTGATGGATCGCGCGGGGCGCGCGGTGCGCTGGCAGCAGCCTTGAAAGTCGAAAGTCAGTCAGAGTCTTCTCTCTTTTCGCCTCCTCCTCGCCGTTGATGGATTGCGGACGCGTCTTCGAGAGCGGCGGTGGTGGTGGGGGTAGCGGTTGGGGGGACAGGTCGCGGCCTCCTCCTCCCCCTACAGAATCCTCGCCCCTCCTCTCACCTGGCTGCACCATCTTGTCAAGATGGACCTTCGGCGGCGAAGTGGGCGCCGAGTGCGGCTCGGGCTTGACGAGATAATGCGGATGCAGGAGGTGGCGCTGGAGTTGTTGCTGCACCTCCATAGAACTTCTTGAGAGTCGCCAGTCGCCTTTTACAGCATCCGCCCTTCTGAAATACGAACACGCGCTATTTGCTGAATCACAGTCGAACCACGTCAACGCGCTGGACAACCGATCAAGAGAGAAGGAAGGGGACGATGCCCCTGAGTCAGCGAGTCACTTGTTGTTCTCGCCGGCTGCTCCTCCTCGGACCGAGGCAAGGCAACGAGGGGGCCTCATATCAGATAGCGACGGACACGAGAGCTGCGCATCTCTCGCATACGGTACGACATCGAAGAGGAAGAGAAGGAGGAAGAGGAAGTGAGAAGAAGCAATAGGGACGAGATCGGCACATTGGGGGACGGGTCGGGATGCGGAAGCGGGAGGGTTATCACCTTCGTCGCCGTCGCCATCGTCAGACCCCTTGCCCTCGCCTCGTCGACGCTCTTGGCGCCGTGGCGCGCACGCGCTCAAACTCGTTTCTCCGAGTGAAGAGGAGAGAGAGGGCAGGGTCGAAATGAGCGACGCGAGATTGATACGCTTCATGCTCTCGACTCGAACTTAAGCGGCCCGAAAGAGACACAAGAAAAGGCATAGAGAGAGAGAAAGGTGCAGGAGAGGAAAGAAGACAACTTCATTTGATTAGCTGCCACTCTCGACTCCCTGCGAGGTGATGGCCGTTGCGCGCGGGGGAGTACAGTACCTTCTCCCTTGCCTCTTGCCCTTCTTGAATGCACTAACATGCTTCCAGGAAGCAGAGCTCTTCCCCTTTTCAAATTCTCGACAGACGACTAATCATATCAAGTCGACTTAAAGCTGGCAAGAAAACTTGCTAGAAGAACTCTTGAGTGCCGCAGTCCAATGTGTGAAATATTTGTGCGAATGTTTGGTCTCTTATAAGCAAGCTCAATCTTCTGAGCGCATAGCGGGTCACAACCCCTTCGACGGGCCTGCGTGCAGGTCCGAAGAACGTGATCCAGACGGTCTGAAGCGCTGCGGGGGATGAGAGATGGTGCAGGAGTGCACTAGGATGGCGCCGGGGGCCTGCGCTCATAAAGGCAGACGGCGCCCGGCTGCTCGAGCGGATCTTGGCACCCGATCGGGGCGCGCTCGCTTCTCCACGAAAAGTCACAAGACGAGTCGGCGGCCATCTTACCGAGGAGGGGCGAGAAACTCGAGCTTCTCTCGCCGCCACTCGGACTTGACGACGAGACCCGAAAACTCTCTAATGCCCGCGGCACCAGGACAGGCTAGTGCCACCCGGACGCCATCGCTGCAGCCCCGTTCACGTCATCTCTCCACCTCGAGATTTCCCGAGACACCCCATGACGAGGAGCTTCTCATTACTGTAAAGCGTTCTCTCGTTCCGTGTCGATGGCAGCTGTAAGAGGGAGTGACCGCGTTTTCCCACACCTCACAGCAACATCGGAAAAGTCCTTGAAAGATTGCATCTCCCAAACAAGGAATGTTGGGGTGCTTCGCGCAACATGAAAGAAGATTGATGGAACACAGAGAGACGAAAGGAAGCACTCGGATCTGACAAGAACCATAAAGCTAGAGCAAGAAATCATCGAAGATGCAGTGTGTCCCGGCCTCTTCGCGCACGCGTCCCCCACAACACCCCGGCATTTTATGGCAAAAAGAACCGATCGAGGACAGAGCAGCAACAGACGACACAAAGTCGCATGGCTGAGAAGAGAGGAAGGAGTCTAGAGAAGATTTCACGTTTTGCCAACTTGCCATCTTCTTGTGAAATATGTCTTGGCTGGAATCTCTCAATTGATTCGAAGACGCCTGTGGTAATGTTGTGGAGACAGTCCATTGGGTGGCTGGAACTGGTTACTCCATCCCGAGAGTACAGAAGCGCTTTCCCAACCGCCGCCACCAAAAACGGACGATTGAGACGAAGAAGAACTTGAGACGAAATGAAAATTTGGGTGTCTGAATCAGCATAATTTGGCCTTACTGTAGTTCAATGCAGAGTAAGGGGTCACGTGCTTGAGGAAGGCAAAGCGAGGCGAAACCGTGCCTAACAAGAAACTTCTGGTGTTGGACGCGCGCGCAAGACGTCGAATGCAATAAAGGAAAACGGATGCGCGTCGAGCCCGAAAGGGTTGCGAGGTGACCAGATGTCTGGAGAGGGAGAGAGGAGAACTTGCTGAAGGAGAAGAAGGAGGCGGAGGAGGCAGCTTCGGCCTGCCGAGGGACGGCGGCGGTGCGGTGCGAGCGAGGAGAGAGGCGGGAGGCGGGACACTGCCGACTGACCTGTGCCGAGGCAACTGTCTCGGCACTCAGCGTCGGCGGCCTCTTCGAAGCCCTTGCATGCCTCCTCGAGGATGCGATCATATCCGATTTGCTCCAGCTGATACTCTTGAAGTAAGAAGGAGAGTGGGGGCGGTCGGCCACAATCACGTCATATTCCCCGGACAGAGCAGATGCTTGCGAGACAAAGACATGACGCGTGCGATTTCCTGCCGTGGGCGTGTTATGCAGGCGAGGGACGAGATTCGTACCAGCCGTGGTGGACCGTCAATGAGAAGGAGGAGAACGAGGCAAGGGAGGGGAAGCGATGGCGAAGATAAGCCCAACGCGTCCTTCTCCACGGCAGACTCATCATCTCACCATTCCGTGTCCACTCTGAGGGCTTTTTTCAACCACAACAAATCGCTTCTTCTCATAGGCGCATTGGAAGGAGCACTCGCGAGAAGGTCAACGGGGGACGTGGAGGGACGGATCGGCACGGAGGAAAAGGCAGCGGGGATCAGGGCGGCTTGGGGAGGGCGCGGCTGTGCTGAGTATGGGTCGAGATATCCTGACGGACAGAACGACAGGCGCGTCGCCCGAACTCGACTCGAGAGGAGAGAGAAAGGAGGGCCGCATCAATCAACAACCTCGAGGTGGTGAGCGAGCAACATGCATCGAGGACTTACGGTTTGAGAAGATAGAGTGACCAGGGGGGTTTGCGGACCTCTTGGACTGTAGAAAGGGGAAGTGGCAGCGCCTTTTGCAACTTTGCCGCGACGACTGCTGCCAGCCGCGTAAATGTGCCGGGCGAACAATGGCCGTGCCACAAATCAAGAAACGACTACCGCAGAGAAGGAGAGAAGGCAGCCGCCCTAGGAAGCCGACGATTGATACCGGCAACAGCCGCTCCCGGCGCTTTCGCGCACAATTCCTCTCTGTCTTTCCAGGGGGCCTTCTGTAATTAGATACGCGTGAGGAAGCACAGGGGTCGGTGAAGAGGCAAGATATGTACAGTCAAAAGGCATTTCTGAGCTAATCGAATTCTAGCAGACGTCGATCCCTATACCGAGAGAGCAGAGGCCATCGTAAAAATCGCCTCCATAAAGTGATCAATAGAGGAATCAGAGAAACGGCACGAATGGCGACTCTACGGTAAAACGATTGAGAGAACGACAAGGAGGCGTGGAAAGAAAAGAAAAAGAGGGGGATTCTTGTGCGAGGAGAGAAGGGCGACAAGCGTATGCCATCGTGCTTTGTATCGGTTCGTCGTGTTAAGAGAGGGCAAGATCGAGAAGGCGGCGAAGTCGAAGACGAACCCGCGCGGGTCTGCGGTCACCGGCGCCCGCCGCAATCGCCTCGGCCCGTATCTCCACATCTCCGAGGCGGCGACCGCCGGCGGTGACCTTCAACCCAATTCACTCTCGCTGAAGTCTTTATTACTGGCTAGCCTCCTCTTCCTCCTGGCCCCTCCAATAATCTGTCCACAATCATCTTCCTCCCAAAAGTGGCCCCACTCAACTTTGACAAATGATTTGAGCGGGAAACGCGTGAAGTCGCGTAAAAGTCAAGGAAGAAGAGGAAGAGGAGAGTGAAGGCAAGAAGCGGTCGAGACGGCCGTTCCGACCACGCCGCCGCGGCTCGAAGCTCGCTGCCCGCATCTGGTTTCGCGGAATCAATGAGTAATAATTATTGCCTCACCAGATGTATCGACGCGCTCGATTTCAGCTCAGAAAGCGTTCGAGAGTGATTCAAAGCTGGAGGATGGGCATTTTGCACCTTGGTGATTTGTGATTTCAAAGTTTGAGCCTCGTCCCTCTCCCTTCTCTCAAACGCGTTAGGCTTGATCTACAATGCGAGACGCCGAGAATATCGCGAGATGCGTAGGCCGAGATGCGGCTTTTTATATCGTTGCGTCCAGACGCCGCGGCAAGATGCCCGGGCGACTTTGAGAATGAGGTACTTTGTGAGGGAATCCCGTTCCGCATCTTTCACTTTCTCCTTCTTCCTTCAACTAGCTCTCTATTTCGTTTTCGTGGGCCGTCGAGAGTTTCAACCGCAAATGTCGCCGACTGATGCGTTCTGACAGGAATGCTCTCCCTTCTCTCTCTCCTCATGCGCGCACACAAACATATGAAAAACTTCGCCTTCCCCCTTCCGTTCCAGTAGTGGACCCTCCGCGTCAATAATGTAAGGTCTACTAGTTTAGAACGTACAAACCCGTTCAAACTTCTTCTCCAAAGAGAAGCGGCACTGCCAAACACACAGAAGGAATGAAAGTTGGTCTTGAATTTTGCAATGGTGGAATGAAAGCGAAAGCTGGAAGATGCCGTGAAACAAGATTGAACGGAAGCTTCCTCGACGAGAAGCGACGAGCTTCTCGCCTGGCACATTAGTCAAGCGAAGAACAGGCTGCGTTTTGGAAGTGCCAATAGGGCGGGTTGGCGGGGGGTCGACTCGAATTCGCGATTTTGCGCCAGAAAGGCGTTTCCTCTAATAGGCACAACCCAGACGAGCATCAAAACGATGATCTTCATTAACCTTGCCGCTGGAGGCGTTTCGGTCAAATACAGGGTTTTACGATTACCAATGGCAGGAAACACATAAGAGCTTTGAAGCCTTGATTTTAGAACGAGAACAGTACGCGGGAAGAGAGTATGGCACGGTAGTGACGCGCAAGTGTCTGAAACGTGATGAGTTGCTTCGAAGAGTCGGCGTTGACAGTGCTTCCGCACAGCACTCCTTCTCCTCTCTTTCCCATTAATCACAAACTCTCGCTGAAGACTCCCACTTCAACGTTGCTCAACTCTACTCGTACACGGCCGAGTTGCCTCAGGTGATTGACAAAGGCTGACTTTCCGAAGTCTCGAGGCAAGAAACGGAAAGGGGCGCGCGCGCGTACTTTCAGGTGCCGGCCGAGGGCCGTCGACTTTGAGCGACGCGGTGATTCGTTTGGAGGGGGGAAGGTTGAGGATGGCCGTGCCGAGAACAGTTGGGCTGCGAAGAGGCAGCAAACGCCGAGAACCGCAGCAACTGGCACTGCGCCTCCTCGAGACTCACCGCTGCCGCAGAGCCGCACCTCCTTGCCCGCTCCGCGCCCTCAAATGGCCGCGAGGGATCGGCTAGATCATGTAGAACAATAGAAATAAATACAAACACCATAATAGCATACTATCACGTTGAGACTCGCACATGGTCCTACCAGAACCCGTCACGAGGGTCTCATGAGGCGCGCGAGGAGTGAGCGAGGCGAGGGGCGAACTCAACTCCGGAAAAATGTCCGCTAAGGTTGGTGCGCGGAGGTGAGGAGGGCGATCGGCAGTCGAGATAGCGCGAGGAGGGACCATCAAGGCGACACGCACCTCGTCCAACAAGCATGTGCCAGCGTCGGGAAAGAATGGGGGAAGCCCTCCTTGCGTCGCCCTTTCTCCTTCAGTCTCGACCCGCCGCGCGCGTTCTCCCTTCTCGCAGCTGTAATCTTCCCACGGTGCATGTGTGTAAACTACTAGGAAATGTTTGTAAAGTCAATGTAATAAAATGACGTCGACACTGGGCGCGCGAGGAGAGGAGAGGGCGCGGCCCCGGCGGTTTAAACACAACAGCGGCCACCACACACATGCACCAGGAGACGACGCGCGCGAGATTACAGCGACGCGCTCCTCTCTGGAAAGCCCGAACGGTGCAAGTCCGAAGCGAAGAGTGAAAGGAGAGAACAAGAAAGAGAGAAAAGAATGGACAGTCGCGTGGTGGTCAGCACGGAATCGGCGGCAGCAGCCGCCACAGCCGCCTCAGCACAGGAGGAGATCCTCCAAAGCCGGAAATCGTCTCCCGACGCTTCCGCGCCGGACAAAAACCCTCGCGTTGACATACGAGACGTGGCGGCTTTAGCGCTGCGCGCTGGCCAACCAGATCTCGTCGAGGACCCCGAGAAACACCTCTTCTTGACAATTCTTAGACTCGCACGCCCTCTTCAAATCCCCGGAAATGCATATCCAGACCATTGAAAAGTAAATACGAAGAGACGGTACGTTTTTAGTTGAGGTCGCTGCAGACCGAAGGAGGGGCGTAGGAGGAGGGAGGAGAAGGAGGAAAAATGTGGAGTGGCTTGGGCGTTTTGGAACGGTGAAGATGGTCTCGACGCGTCGGGGGCCGTGCTCAAAATTTTCTCAGCAACTCGCGTGCCTCGCGAGAGCCGCGCGCGGCTTCGCAAAGCCAATTACGCAAGGCTCGAGCTGAACGACGAGGAGATGAGAGAGAGAAGGGAGAAAGAAAAGAATGTACAGAGGAGACTGTATGAAGACGGCTGTGAGTGGGAGAGGTGACGCGGACGCGGGAGGCAAGAGACGCGCGCTGCGCTGGCCGGTGGCGGCGGCGCCGCAGCGCGAGAGATCTCGAGCCTCCTTTCGGGAGGCGAGACTTCAGAGAGAGAAGACTGAAGGCACTAGAGCCAAGGCGAACGAGGAAAGGACAAACACCGACGTTCAGCACCCGGGCAATCTGAAGGAAACGCTCGCTTCTTCTTCGTCCTCTTCTCCTCCCGCTTTCAATATTATCTCACAGTAGTCCGAGAAGGGAGAACGGAACAGGTCGTGCACGGGCGTCCCGCTGAGCTACCGTAACCCTGGCACCGAGTGAAAATATGGAGGCCATTTTCACGCGATGAACGGGAGGGGGTGTGGAAGGGCCCCCAATGATGACGGAGCGCCGAAATCCTCGCGGTCCTCGTGCCGAGAACGCGCCAGCTGGAGTTTACCGAAGAAGCTCATTCGAGAGAGGCTCATTGTTTTCCACTGAAACCAGTAAAAACTCCAACGAGACGAATCGTCGGCCAAGAGTGCATACGAACTCGGAATGGGTTTGGAGGACTGCAGTGGAGGGGACGCGACAAACTTCAAGTGCTTCCTGGAAGAGGCGATGAAGAACCGTCACCAGCGGTGGTCTGTCGGATGATCTATTTGTGCATATCAATCTCTCTGTGGTCGTGTTCAGGGCGAAGGCAGTGGCTGGTCGGGGCGGGCTGAGGAGGGCGGAGGAGGAGGAGGAGTGGAGAAGGGTGCGCGTGACGGTGTCAGCTGTTCCCCCCTTTACCTTGGAGGTGCTTGGATTAACGCGAGTCGGAAAAGTGGACAATTGCTAGGAGGAGGCTGTGCTGAGGATCGGCTCGGGATCGATCGCTCTGCTCGGTCTGCAGGCCGCCGCCGCCTCCCGCCGCCCGGTGTCTCAGGCGGGGGAGAAGAAGCACCGCTCGAGCAGCTGCGGCAGAGTCTGTTTGTCGAGTCGAGGAGCCGCGTCCCGGAAGAGACTGGACGTGCCGAGGAGGCGCTCGCGTACCGAGTAGAAGAGCGACCAGAGGGAATCGCCTCCTCCTTCTTCTCTCATATCCAGCCGCCCTTGTCTCCAAATCCACACCTGTGTCCTCGAGAGTTGCGCACCTCAAGAATGATGCCCAAGTTTGTTTTGGCTCACTTGAGCAAAGGAACACGCTAATCCTGAAGGGCGATGAGACTCCACCGCCATGTATCGCAATCTTCAATTATCCTCGCGGTCCGCCCTTTGCTGTTGGCTCTGCCTGTGAAAGAAGTTCATTCAATGGAGACACTAGAGGGATTACAAAAGACTCGAGTGCTACACTTGACAATAAAGGGACACGACAAATTGACCGGCAATGCAGATCTTATTGTTTGAAGGGAAATGCAGATCCATCTGATATGAACTGAATTACACGCTACTAATTCAGGCTAGATCAATTCATAAGTGCATTGTTTGGACTGTAGCGGAAACTCCGCACCGAACCCTCGACAGTCACTTTCTTCTCGCTCATCTTTTGCAGGAAGACAGAGACGGCCGCTTGGTCCACCCCGTCACAGATCCAACAGTCCGAGAGCACCACGATCTTCAGCCGGGGCAGACCTTGCAGCGCCCTGAAACAAAGCGGTTTTCAGCCGTTGCGCAACTGGTCTCCTCACTGATAGAGATCGTTGAGCGCCTGTCGGCCAGCGAAGATGGAGTTGCATAGCTGGAAGATGCGAATTGTGGAATGCTTGGAGAGGAACCAAATGATGGGCGCCTCGAGGTACGTGCACGCCGTGTCGAAGCCAAACTGTAAAACCTTTTCTTCACATGCGCTCTTCCTTTTCCTTGCCCAAACACAAAAGCGGCGAAATGTTCAACTCACGCAAACAGATTCAATGCTGGGCAAGACGAACGAGCGCCTTCGCATGTTGTTGAGGGTGTTGCCGAGAGCTCGTGCAGCTCCGCAGACTTTCCATTCGCGTAACTGGACGAGAGTTTCGATCGGAATAAGGCATTCGTGGTGCACGCAGCCTGAACATTCAAGATCTTAAAGCGTCTAAGATCTCCAGACCTCGACTCATGCGATCGACGCTGTCCCAGCCATTCATCGTCAACGATCTCAATCGTTTGAAGTATGGGAGCGCATAGACGGCGTTCGCGTCGATACTCGGTCGTTGTCGGCTATGACTGATGTTCAGTTTGTAGATATTCGGTGTTGATGCAGCGAACTGTGCTACTGAAGGCTTGTTTGCATGTTCAGCTCACCTTTATAAGAGTCGACAAGCTGACACGCACGGGAATGTTGTCAAGACTGAGTTCTTGCAAACCGGGCAAACGGCTTCTAATGAAGAGAATCATTCTATCAAGATTCAGTCTTGAGGGATCGCTCATGTAAGCTCCATATTCATTCCAAACATGCAAGGTTGTCCGCGTGAGCAGGTAGTCATCGATGAGCGCGTAGAACCGATAACACACCTAAACCTCTCGCATGATAACACACGTGTCTGAGAAAAAGTGTCTGTGGTCTCTTTGCGACCTCGGCAACGCTTTTCATGTGTTGAGAGATTCAACTAATCAGAGAGTGTTGATAAAAACGGAAGACTATTTTAGCCGTGTCAGAGAGCGCAGAAAACTGGTCTTCATAAAAGCCCTCATTCTGAGGCAATGCCGACATTTCTTATCTGATTTCCTAGGACGTACATTTCGAAGCGCGAGGACCGTGTGTAGATCGCAGAGATTGCAGAGGTCGCAAAGGAGCTCCGAGGGAAGCGACTCCATATCGAAGAAAGAAGCGAGACGAGTCAATGGAACGTTCACTGTCTAGCGAAGCGACAATATGGTTTGGGACGAACGGAAGAACACGGCAAGACGGCGCGCGATGGGGGCACTGCGGCGGCGGCGGTCTCGGTTCTGTCAATCGCGGAAGAAGGCAATAGTGATGACAAACAACTGCGGAGAAAGAGACCGAGTGGAAAGAAACGATGCGCAGTTTGTGTCCTCCACCCGCCTGCCACCAGTGGGCTAGCTCCAGAGAAGGGGTTATGAGGGAGAGAGGCGAAAAGGGAGCATGCCGCCGGCGTCACCGGTCGTGTCGATGTTTATCGGAGCAGCAATGTCACAACGACGTGGAGAAAGGGCGGCCAGGTCCAGTGTTCACAAGGAAAAGCGCGCGCTTTTCGGGTCACACAAGCAACGCTCGGTGCAAGGCGGAGGAGGAGGCGATGCTGTGCGATGGAACCAGTCGCCGAATTATTGATTCTCGTGTCGCTGCTAAACTTTCAATCTGGCAGCACGCCGGAATTACACGTAGGGCAGATAAGGAGACAGCTGGCGCTCCTTTGTACATTGGCGTTTTATTATTTCAAAATCTTTACAAGCGGAAGAGTGCCTATGTCCAGCTGGATTCGCCGTTGGCCACCGGCTTCAATTCAGTCTCTCGCTGCTGCGATGGCTGCGATGTCTCATCTGTGGAAGTTTTTGTGAGACTCTCGGGTGGAGGAGGCATTGAATTTGTTTCTTGTCGTTGAATTTTCGCGTTGTTTTCAATATCTGTAACAAGCGACTGAGATGTTTGCAGTCAACTTACTGGATGCGTCGGCTACTTGATCTCTTCGGTTGAGACGTTCAACCGCAAAGAATGCCACGGCCGCAATCAGACTCGTCACAACCATGATAGCCAAGTGCCACTGGAGCTCGAGATGTGAGCCGTAATAGAAGGCAGCGCATGACAGGCCAGACTAAAAATTTCTCATTCTTCCTTTTGAAGAGTTCCAACCTGGTAGAACTTGTATAGGGCAAATGCCTGAGAGCTGTGGTTGGGATAGCTGGCGACCAGCAGTGAGTAGATCTGTGTATTCCAGCAGGCGTCGCCCAAAGCGAGGAAGAAGCCGCAAACAAGTGCAATCGGGACACTGAAAGATTGAATTCAAGTTTGTCAATGAGGAACCTTGGATCAATGAGAGCCCCAGAGTCTTCGTTCTTCTTCAGCGGCGATTGTGCAGGGATATTGATGTAGACGGCGACGAAGACGAACAAGTGCACAATAGCAGCGAAGAAGATCACGACATCTCTGCCAAGCTTCTTCGTCCTTGCTCCGAGAATGCCAAAGACTCCGCCACCTGGAAATTGGTCTAATGTCTGCTAATGTATGAACTCACCGACGACCTGACCAGCTCCTTGACAAATGGAGTTCAGAGCCAGCAAGGCATTCGTATTCGAACCCAACTTTTTGGTGAAACTGATGCACGTCGGGTAAATGCCCGACCAGAAGCTGAGTTCGATGCCCGTGTAAGCGAACACAAAAGCCAGAAGAATCATCTTCTTTGTTCCGGCAAGTCGGAAAGTGGAAACTAAAAGAAAGTTTGCCTTCAAAATGAATTCGTACCGAGAAGCTCGTACTGGCTGATTTTAGGTTTCGTTGCTTCGTCTTCCTTGTCCGGGTTCAAGTTGGGCGGCGGTCGACGAAGAAGTCCGAGAACCAGGCAGCCAAGCAAGCTCACAGCCGTGAATACTCCATAGAGAGTGCGGGTTGTGCTCAAGCTGATATTGTCGTTGTTTTCGGAGCTGTGAAAGACGATGTAGAGGAAGATACCTCCGGCAAACATGCTGAACATGTGAGAATTATATGCTTGTCGTGAAACTTACCATGCTTGTGAGATGCCCCATAACATACCGCTGTTCCTAGCCGATGTTCTCTCGGTGCAATTCCTCGACAAATATGTGCCTTGGCCGGTCCAAATAACTAAACAGGCACGTTTCAACTGCTTCGAATGACTCACTTGCAGCGCCAAGTCCAAGAACCGCACTGGAAATGTACAGATATGTTTGTGAGAGTTTGAGAAATCCGGCTTGAAAGGCTGTATAGCAGAGGCCACCGAGGACCATCGCCCATTTTGGTGACAACACTTCGACGACCGGCGATGCAATGAAATTAGCAACCGTGAACACCGCGTAGATTATTGATAAGCTGCAAGGGCGTGGCGATGGTTCAAAACAGAGACTGCAGCCGGTCTCACCTGTAGTAGCCGGCGTGCTTACTACTGATGTCGTGGCGGTCGTGAGCACTGTCCACTACTGACTCCTCAATAAAGCCTTGAGAGTTGAAGGCGAAGAAGATAAAGAAGAACCCGACTCCTAGTTGTATTACATTGAGCGTCTCTGGTCGAAGCATCTTTCGCACTCTGCAAATCGACACGCGTTCCAAAATACTCGGCTTATGGAAATGCACCGAAAGGTGATAGGCCAGAAATCAAAACGAACGAGAGTGGTAGCCGCGTGCGCGTAACTGGTCAGAGAGCGATGGCTTATCGCCTGGAGATAGAGAAGGAGGAGAGACCATCGCTCTCAGACGACGGGCGAGTGGACCCCAGTGGCTTCAACTTGCTTGCCAACGCTGGGGACATGCATCTATACGGAGACCACTCGTGATGGTCACACGCCTGACATCGATGCGGTGGAAGTGTCTGTGACAAGAGAAAGAGACGGCTTTCTATAGATATCGAATCAATGACAGCGCGCGAACCCCCATTTGTCAGACGCGTTGGCGAGAGCAACAAGAAGAAGATGAAGTCGGACGACGACGAGAAGGAGGAGTCTGCTCCCTGGGCTTCTCCGCTTAGAGACTGCTCACCCTCCGCTTTAAGCACCCCGGCGGCGTTGCGCAAACCTCCGCCCCGCCCTCCAACACAACAATATGTACACGTATTCTCATATTTGCAACGGAGATCAGCATGCCAACACAGGTGATCAAGGTGTTAAAGGTCGGAGGAAAAAAGAGGAAAGGCAGGGAAGTCACAGCAAGTGATGGTTGTGTTGGGTGAGCGAAGATTAGCAAAGAGTCGGCCTTCCCCTCCGGTTCCGCCAGCTCCGCCCTCGCCATGATCACTCACGCTCACGTGCTGTTTTCGCGGAAAATCTTTTACACTTTGAGAGAATTTCTCTTTAGTCAAGTTAGAACTTGGGGCAAATCAATTGATAGAGGTCATAGGAACCAGTTGTGGAGGAAATATTTGACGCAATAGGGAGAGCCGTGTAGAGAAAACAGTTGCTTGGTCCATTGTTAACAACATCCGCAGAGAAAGCATAAGCACGACAAGGCGCGTCGTGCCACAACGGGTGATTCATCATGCAGAGGCTTCCACAGTGTGCGGCATCTGTCATGTAGCCGTGAAGGGCAATGGAAGTCGCGTTGATTATGGTCGCATCAATGCCCGTTGCCGTCTTATTCCACTTGCAGACCCCTGTGGCCGTCGAAGCTGAAATAGACGTTTTAGGGCAACGCCTTCTTCGCCCAACTGTTGACGGTGCAGGTCAAGTCGATGAGAAAAAAACGTGACGACTCGACGGTCACGGTCTGCTGGTCGATCTCTCCATGCAAAATGCACGGTCCATTGTTGTCTATGGAAACTCGAATAGAAACTCGACGACGCAACGAACCGGCCGTCGTAAAGGCAGCACATCGGAATCGTGTCTGATTGATGCACGCTGCCCGACAGTCGTCGACGACTCCAAGTGCTAGATACTTTTTCGACGATGGCTGCGTCCTCGTATCCACGTTGTCCACACGGCACTCAGATGTGTCTAAGCAAAAACCACAAGTTTGTTTGTTTAACTGACTCACTCGAAGTTCTCTTTGCCGTCGTCGTTGTCACTATATCCTGAGAAGTTCCCGGTGTTTGCGTTCGCCTCATGGTTGTTGTTGTGAGACGTTGGCGTTGTGTTGTTGCTGCTGAATAATAGGGAATTGCTCAAGCGTCATTTCGAGTCGTACCACGTGTGGACTCAGTCGTTTCTGTTGAGCTAGCACTCGCAGCACATTCCGCCTCCGCGCACGTGCGAGACTCTGTTGGAACAGGTCCATGTGCTGTTTCGCATGTATCCTTGTTTCCCGAAACAAGTGTTCGGGTTCTATTGGACAAGCAGTCCGCCGTGCAAGAACTCCACGATGACCATGTTGAATAGATACACGGCGCAGAAGAGGCTACCGAAGTCAACGTGGAGTTCTGCGCAATCTCTTCAATTGGCAACTCGCTAGTCCTTATTGTCAAAGGAGATGTCGGTAATCCCGAGGTTTGAAGTGTTGAAGAAGGCGGCTCCTGGCATGTGACTCCGGATTCACATGCCTTCAACATTCAACTGGAGAATGGGAAACAATGAACACACCTCGATGCTCTCCAAGCGATCGCATGTTCTTTCTGGAATATCGGACTGGCTGAGAACTTCTCTAGACTGTCCTCGTGTGCCGCTCCCACAAGTGGCTGAGCAGGCGCTCCACTCGCTCCACGTCGAATACATGCAATTCTCTGAATGGTTAATAATTTGACAGTTCAGCACCAACTTGGTGCCTCATTGCAGGTCTTCGTCCATAGATTACGATAACCCGGAAGGAAGGTTGTCGGTGAAGTCTCGAAGAGTTCACACGCGGAGATATTCTTTGAGCCGACCACAACGGCATTGCAATCTCTTTTTCCATAACGAGAGATGCAATACGAAAAGCAGTCTTCCTCAAATGCGAGACCTGACAGTGCGTAACGTTCAATTCGAAACACTCTCTTACCAGGCGTGACATAGTCGGCCCAAAGTTGTGTGGTCACGTCCGTTTGGCCAATGGAAAAGTTACACACGGTAATGACCGGATATTCTGAATCGTAAGGAGATCAGAAATAGTTGATGGCTAACCGTCTCCGGCGCAGAAGGGATAATAAAGAGTGAAATTTCCAGATTCAACCAATATTTGTCTTGTGAGATTCACCTGCAGAGACTGATGAATTGAAATCGATTTACCGTGTCAAAAAGATAACAGTCGCTCAGCTCACCAGCCCAGAGAAAAGCCGAGCAATTGAATTCGGTTTCTTGTTCACAAGCAACAAGGCAATCGTCTTCGGCAACAAGAATCTTCCTGACCGTCTCACCGAAAACTTGATGAGTGCTGACGCCGGAAACGAGAGATTGGAAAGGGCCTAGAAAGAGTAAAATAGTAAAATCTCAAAGTCCGTACAGTTTGAAGCTTCAACTTGACTTATGAATTGAACTACAGCAGCGAGGAAGAAGAGACGCAGGCTCATTTCATCGCGACCGGCCTGGTTGTGTTTTCGGCTCAAACTGCAGAGGCTCATTATTTTTCTCTCGCACTTCCATAAGCGGATTGAATGAGGATGACGAATAGGGGAAAGATTCGCGTGGTCGAGGGACGATCAAGATGGTTCTGCACGTTCTGAATTTCCAGTGACATCTCGCAACTTCATAAACAACATTTCCATTTCCTGTTTCATGTGTCAACACGTGAGAGCCATTAGCATTTAGTCCAGAAAGGATTTTCGTCAGCTCTGTACATTTGTGATCAAGGTGCACAGATATAAGTATACGCTACTAGCATTGAAAAGGAACGATGATCATCTTCAAAGAGTCGACGAAAATGTGCACCATTATTACTCACGCAGTATGATCTCTCTTGCACCTATAAATTTGTCATATCATCCTGCAGACGCCTTGACAAACTCACTCAATTAGCAACGAACATAGGCGGTTGCATTACTTGAGGGATCGGTTTTAAATGAAGGCATTCCATCCTGATAGAGGACGCATCGGCCAGTTGGCAGACTGTCTGGCTCAAAGGAATAACCATTGCATGTCTGCAATCCGTTGGTGTTCCGGCAACGATCTGCACAAGACGATCGATATGTGTAATAGCCAATGAAGCGTCCTGTGGTCGATGCGCTAGACACATTGCAATGTGCTGCTTGTAAGAAGTAGCCATCCGTGCATGCTTGAGGAGCTAAAAGAACAGCTTGCGATGAATGCTACCGCATTTACTCAATGTTGTAACCGCCTTTTGAGTGATTGGTGGCGATCGAGCAGTAAGAGCCGTCGAAGGCATTGTCGTTGTCACTGGAATTGGAAAGACGGTTATTTTCGAGAAATTGTTTCTATTCATCGGAAGTTTGTTGGGCAGAGAATCGATAAGCGCGTTATAAGAATGAAAAACTGAAAAATGATTTTAAAATCCTCACCATTTGAAGCGCCAGATATTATGAATCGAATTACAGCAACGACGAATAAGAGACGCCGACTCATCTCATCAGGAACACTGACTATGTGATTGACCCAAACTGCAGAGGCTCATTATTTCAACGATGACGTATGAGGGAAAGGTCTGTGCGATCGCGTGACGATCATGACGATTCAGCACGTTCGAGTTTCCAGTAACATCCCGCAACTTTATCCACGATATTCCGTTTTTCGGTTTTGTGTGTTAACACGAGACAGCGACTGATGTATGTGAAGAGAATTTAGTCAACTCGAGCATTGTACATTATTCATCACCGTTGCACACACACGCACACGCTACTCGTCTTGAAAGGGAGCTATGACAGCCGTCGAATAGTCTGGGACAGTGAAGGGGAAAGCTTTATTACTCATACTGCATGCACTCTCTTTCGCACCTGAAAACTACGTGAACGTTGAAGTTTCGAAACTCACCCGCTTAGCAGCGAGCGTAGGCGGATGCATTACTTGAGGGATTTGTTTGAAATGTAGGCATTCCATATTGGTAAAGGACGCATCGGCCAGTCGGTTGACTGTCCGGCTCATAGGAATAGCCGTTACAAGTCCGTAAACCGTAGTTGGTTTGACAAAGGTCTGCGCACGACGACTGATATGTGTAATAGCCAATGAAGCGCCCAGTCGTAGACGCGCTTGACACATCGCAGTGCGCTGCTTGTAAAGAGTAACCGTCCACGCATGTCCCAGGAGCTGAAAAATACTTTGATAGTGGATACTGAACTTACGCAATGTTGTAACTGTCGCTGGAGTCGCTGTTGACGGCGAAGGAGTAGGGGTAGTTGCTGCAGTCGTTGACGCTGTTGTCGTAGGCACCGGAATAGGAGATACGGTTGTTTTAGGCGTGAGAATAGTACTAAGAGTGATCTTCGCCGTAGTTGTTGTAATTTTCACAGGTAGTTCTAAATACATTGTAAAGAAAATCATCGAAAATACATACCAGAGACAGGCTCACTTGTAAGCTGACCGTCGGTGATGCGTTCAGTGGTCTCGCCAGTCGAAAGCTCATCTGTTGGAGGAACAGATGACATAACGCGGCTTCCGGTCGGCGAAGCGCTGCCACCATCGGTGATACCAGGAGTGGTTGCCGCTCCGGTACCTCCTGTAGTACCACCAGTCTCTCCACCAGTCGCTCCAGTCGTGGCTCCGGTGTCGCCACCAGTTTCTCCTGTGGTTGCTCCGGTGTCTCCTCCTGTAGCTCCTGTTGTTGCTCCGGTATCACCTCCAGTGGCTCCCGTTGTTGCTCCGGTGTCGCCACCAGTTTCTCCTGTGGTTGCTCCGGTGTCTCCGCCTGTAGCTCCTGTTGTTGCTCCTGTATCACCTCCAGTGGCTCCAGTCGTGGCTCCGGTGTCGCCACCCGTAGCTCCAGACGTGGCTCCGGTGTCGCCACCAGTGGCTCCCGTTGTTGCTCCGGTATCACCTCCAGTGGCTCCAGACGTGGCTCCGGTCTCTCCTCCTGTCGCTCCCGTGGTTGCTTCGGTATCGCCACCGGTCGCTCCAGTCGTGGCTCCGGTATCACCTCCAGTAGCTCCAGACGTGGCTCCGGTGTCGCCACCAGTGGCTCCCGTCGTGGCTCCGGTGTCTCCACCTGTCGCTCCTGTTGTTGCGCTTGTATCGCCTCCTGTCGCTCCAGACGTGGCTCCGGTGTCTCCTCCTGTAGCTCCTGTTGTTGCTCCAGTATCACCTCCAGTGGCTCCCGTCGTGGCGCCGGTGTCTCCTCCTGTAGCTCCTGTTGTTGCTCCGGTATCACCTCCAGTGGCTCCCGTCGTGGCTCCGGTGTCTCCTCCGGTGGCTCCAGTCGTAGCTCCGGTGTCACCACCAGTTGCTCCTGTGGTAGCACCGGTCGTGCCTGCGCCGGTCGTGCCTCCAGTTTCTCCGCCAGTAGTTCCGCCAGTAGTTCCTCCTGTGTCGCCTCCGGTCGTGCCACCGGTTTCACCGCCAGTGGTTCCGGCTCCCGTGGTGCCTCCGGTCGTGCCTCCAGTTTCTCCGCCAGTGGTTCCGCCAGTGGTTCCGGCTCCCGTTGTGCCTCCGGTCGTGCCTCCAGTTTCTCCACCAGTGGTTCCGCCAGTGGTGCCTCCGGTCGTGCCTCCAGTTTCACCGCCAGTGGTTCCGCCAGTGGTGCCTCCGGTCGTGCCTCCAGTTTCAGCGCCAGTGGTTCCGCCAGTGCTGCCTCCGGTCGTGCCTCCAGTTTCTCCGCCAGTGGTTCCGCCAGTGGTTCCTCCGGTCGAGCCTCCGGTTGTTCCGCCTGTTTCACCTCCAGTCGTTTCGCCTGTTGTTGCGCCACCGGTAGTTCCTCCGGTGGTGCCTCCAGTTGTGGCTTCTGTGGTGCCGCCTGTGGTTCCTCCGGTGGAGCCTCCAGTTGTGGCTTCTGTGGTGCCGCCTGTGGTTCCTCCTGTTGTGCCTCCAGTTGTGACTTCTGTGGTGCCACCTGTGGTTCCTCCGGTTGTCCCTCCGGTGGAGCCACCAGTTGTTACTTCTGTGGTGCCGCCTGTGGTTCCTCCGGTGGTTCCTCCGGTTGTGCCTCCTGCGGTAATCGTCAGGCTTTCAGTTGACTTACCTGTCGCTCCTGTGGTTGTCTCTGCCCCGGTGGTCCCTTCTGTTGTGCCACCCGTAGTTTCTGCTGTACTTCCACCAGTGGTTGTGGCTCCATTAGTTGTTTGTGCAGCAGTTGTTTCTAAATGGATATCGACTGGTTTATGCTTTCCATAGCGTTTTTGAGTTCAAATGGCGTAACAAAACCGCAAAGACGAAATATTTACCTCCGGCTGTTGTGCCTCCGGTGGTTGATGAAATCGTTGTTCCACCGGCCGTTGATGTTGCAACTAAACGACGTATTATCAATGTTCTCCGGAGCAGCAAACCTTCACTAGTTGTGACGGCGACCGTTGTTTGATCCGCTTCAAAATAATTGGCGACAAAATAATTTACCTGTTGTCGTAGCAACATCTGAAGCCAATATTTATTTTCGCTAATGTAACAAACCCGTTGTGGTTTCGCCTGTTGTGACGTCTGCAGTCGTTTTTACTGGAATAAAATGTTTCGACGACGCGAATTAGCAACATACCCCAGCTTGTCGTCCCTGAAATGCAAGATTGATAAGTCGAGAATTGAACAATTTCAAAAAGATTCATAAACAAACACTGTGTCCACAAGTTTGTTTTTAGTGAACGGCGAAAAGAAACTGATTTTACTGAGCGAGACTTTGTCCGAGAATATCGAGCGTTCGATATGTTTCGACCACCCTACGTATCGAATCCGGAGTTTCTGTCTCAATAAGAAAATCTTTCAAGGATTCGCATCCGTTGGGCTAGCCAATCGAAGCAAACAAGCACTCACAATCGAAGTAGTCTGGAGTTGTTGTACCGTCTTCGACGGGTACTTTTTCCGTCGTAGTCGCCTTTACTGTCGTAGTTTCCGTTGTCGTCGTTGGAGCTTCTGTTGTAGTTGTTAATGCCTCCGTCGTTGTGGTTGCAGCTTCGGTAGTTGACTGAATTGTTGTAGTGGCTACAGTTGTCGTCACGGCTAAAACAATTTTTGGAAACACTTTCATTAACCTTCAGTGGTTGTTGTCGCTGTAGAAGTTTGGGCTGCGTCAGAGGTCATCAACAATAAAACTTTACCTGTCGTTGTTGAATCCTCTGAAATCAATATAGAGTGATAAAGATTCAACCAACCGGTTGTCGTCTCTGCTGTTGTGACGTCTTCTGTCGTTTTTACTGGAATAAATGTATTTGATGGCGCAACGTTGCAACATACCCCAGCTCGTCGTCCCTGAAAGAAATTAAGATTTCATTCCGCAGTTAGATTTTAAAAAAGTGTCAGACATGTGTCTTGTACAAAAAGATCTTTTGAATTGCCCGAAAAATCCGCTTTGCGCTTACTAATTTGACCACAAAGAATTGATTGGCTCGATAGTAGCAAACGACGTTCTTACAATCGAAGTAGTCCGGCGTCGTTGTGCCATCTTCCACGGGTTTCTGCGTCGTCGTCGTGGTCGTCGTTGCAACTGTCGTTGTGGTTTCTTGTACCGTCGTTGTTGTCGGCGCTTCAGTTGTCGTCGTCGAAGCTTCAGTTGTGGTCGTTGAAGCCTCGGTTGTTGTTGTTGTGGCTTCAGTGGTCGTGGTTGTCTCGACCGTTGTTGTCTCATCTCCAGTAGTCGTGTCGGCCGTTGTTATAACTATGCGGAGAACTAGCTCCGCGATTCCCACAACTCTTACCGTAGCTCGTGGTCCCTGAAACAGACAGATCAGTGTCGAATCGATTCGCTGTGCCCAGTTTGGCCGCTCCGTTTAATGAGATGAACATCCCACACACACTTTCCCCAGAACCACAATGCCCTCTTGTCTGTTCGACATTTGGGATTTTAGATCAACTTTGATGAAGACTCACAATCGAAATAGTCGGGCGTTGTCGTCTCGTCGGCGGCTTTCGCTGAAACCACAAACATTACCGTTAGTCAAAAACCGAATTAGGCACTTTGTGGAAGGGACGTCAGCCATTGAATGGTGGTGACGATAAGCAACGCTGAAATACGTACGGGTTAGTCGTTGGTTATGCGGATTGGGGAGAGCGCTTAGTATGGCTCTTAGTATAAATGAAAGGAATGCTAATCAAAATAGAGACAGTACGCACGTGTGGGCGTTGTTGTCTTGGTGCAGTACTGCGCTAAGGTGACACCAGGTAGAAGGGATGCGAGGCACAGATGGAGGAGTAACGCGAGGAGCGTGCTGCTCCTCGGCCTCCATCGTACCATCGCTACCCGGCTCTTACCGCCCTCCACGCTTCTCGTGGCCGATGGACGGTGATGTCGACGGAATGAAGAGGGGAAGTTCGAGTATTGGATCTGTGTGGGCCCTCGACGTTGAGGTGCGTCCCCCCACGCCGTCCTTCTCTCTCACCTCTCGTGGCTAATCCAGGCGACGCTCACGACAATCGCGTGTGGCGGTTCGTTATTTTGTGATTATTATCCGTTCGAATTCATTAGTCGGTAATCGGGACGGTGTGCGAGGCGATCGAAGCGCACGCTTCTAGCGCCAGTGGTTGAAACCACATCTGAGGGTGGTCGTTGCCCCCCGGAGTGGGAAGACCCGCCCATTTACCAATTCCCATCGAAAACCAAGTTTTGTACTAGAAACATGTTGTTCTCGAAGGGCAGAGATGTCACTTCCTGTTTGGCTCGTCATTCGAATGTCAGATCCTGGAGCTGTCGCCGGCACACATTTTATTCTTCACATACGAGGAGTGCAATTCATCCTTCAGTCGGTGGTAGTCATGTGTGAATAGAAAATGTGCCAATTCAAGCGGTGGAAAATTGCGTGCCACAGAGCAAGACCTCAAGTCGCTTTGCTTTTTCTTTTTTTTGTTGTTTTAGCAAATCTCAGTTTGCAAAAGACATTGTTACAATAAATTCAAAAATGCAGAGAAAGGAGAGCGAGAACATTATGTGCATTTTGACAGGGTCATCTCTAACTTCAGAAGTCAGTCAGGTGAAAATACTCTGTATAAACTTACAATTAGCTAGACAGATTTAGAGGTTGCACATTAAGTACATCCTGCACATTTTAGAGGACTATTATGCTAGAAAGGAATTATCCTATCACATCGTGGAAATTTTTGACGTAGAGCATCAGTTTTACCTAGACGAATCACATTCAGCAATCGTGTTAGAGACAAGAAGATCGGCCTTGTGAGAGCGAAGCATCGGGAAGAAAGGAAAGAATCTCAATTCGCCTACACACTGAACTGCAATACTAATCGAGAAATTCGATCTAGTCAATCATGCGGTTTACAAAACTTTTTGAAATTTCTTTTAAACTCGAAGAGATAGTGACTAGAATTGCGGTGCTAGTGGGGGAATGGTGCAGGTTTGCGGCGATTCGTTAGTCGCCGAATATGGAATGACGACGCCGACAATACGGTATGTGTCTTGTTCGCTAAAGTCCTGAAATCGTGCCATTGCTGGTTATCTTCAAAGTTCTCAACATACTCGAAGTGTGAGCATCTTCTTCGTGTCTCTCTCCCACACGATAATCTCCTCGCCATCAGCATCCTCGGAGAAGGTCTTCGAGTAGAACCGCGACTTCTTGCGGCTAATCAACTCGCGATGCTCGTTTACAATGCTCAGATAGAAGGAGGCGGGTCGAGTGAACCGCCGGTGTCGTTTCCACACAATCTAAATCCGTCAAATGCACTTAGTCCCACGCGTGTGTTGATCTCTCATACGACCGAAATGGAGAAAAATTCGCTTACGTTGAGGACAGGTGCTACTCGTAGATGGAAGTTCTCTACGAAGCTGATCATTCCGGGCTCGGTGGCGTTCTCGCAGTTGATCACATTCAGTCGCTTGAGATGTGGCGCTTCCTAAATGAGGCGAGGGTGGGAGTTCTTGTTTTTCCAACCTTCGAGAGATGCTGAAGGACGTCGTCTGTAAGTCCCGGACATTGGATGAACTTGAACTCGTGACCCATCACGAAGTTACTGCCCGTAAGCATCGTCCGCAGCATGCCCGCATCATTCACGAAGGA
The DNA here is from genome assembly GCA_034700245.1 of Poikilolaimus oxycercus. Taxonomy (NCBI): domain Eukaryota; kingdom Metazoa; phylum Nematoda; class Chromadorea; order Rhabditida; family Rhabditidae; genus Poikilolaimus; species Poikilolaimus oxycercus. The sequence continues at coordinate 83,497 of JAQIXL010000004.1, forward strand.
AGCTTCGAATTTCGAGAGCACTTGGTAGAAAGCCAGTGGCGGCGTAAGGCCTTCATGAACCCTGAAAGTCGGCTAATGAATGAATTATTTCCCGTGGTTTAGCACTTCTTCATGAATAAGTGAGAGCTTCTCTACGGTAGATGGGCAGGTGGCTATTTGCAAGCTCCGCAGTGGACGGCAATTTGCTTACTTGCAAGTGTCATTCTGATCCTTCTGAAGGATGCCAAGGTAGAGGTAGATGTTGCGGCGCTTCAGCTCCGCCACCGAGCTGTAGACGTCACTCAGCGTCTCGCGCTCCGAGATCACATTCAAGGAGAGGAAGTCGAGCGCCTTCCTGTAATAGCATTTTTCATCTCTTCGCTTATCCTTCGCTTCCAATCCTTTTCCCTTCAGCACATCACATCATTCTCTGTCAAAACAAGCTCAGGCCTTATTTGAAAAAATGCACTGGCGAAACAGAGCAAGCGCGCGTATTTTCAAGATTTCACGCGTCACCTGGTGGAAATGACATTTTCTATTCCGGCAGCTCGACGCGAGTTTTCTCTCTGCTCACCACGCCTTGAAGTTGCCGTCGTCGTCTCCCTCCCTCCCTCTCCCTTCCTCCAGCCGTCACGGCTCATTTCACGCCTCCGACAAGAAAGTCATTCCAGTCGAGTCGAGTCCAGCCATAGTCTCTCTTCCATTTTCATCTCCAGCCATGTTATGCTTTTTTTTCGTTCTTCTTTAGTACAGGGTATTGCTCTCTTTAGCGGTTCTTTCATCGCATCCCTTCTTTATCTAATGTAAGAAAATTAACGCCCACAGTGTCCCTTTCATCGAGGATTTGTCGAATGACGCATTCTTATTCTTTGGTTCGTTTCGAATGGAGATCCCCCGAATGGAGAGTCTCCTCAAGCCAACGCACGTTGTTATTTCCAAGAAGGTGTTGATGATGCACGAGAGCGGCCCATAGCAGAGGTCGATCTTGAGCATTCGAAGGCGCAGGACGCCGCCGTCGGGAAGGTACGCGTCGTCGGGCAGCGACGGTGAGAAGCCGTTCAACTTGCAGAAGCGGAAAATCTGTAAGACGAGTCATTTTTCTGTGCAAACTTGAGCTTTCGTCGCTGATTGGCTCGCCCCAGACTAGAAGTTTCCTTTTTTGAAGTCTCCCATCTCTTATATCATCGAGACACGAGTCAACCTCTCGTCTCGAATGCAAATCGCACAGCGAGCTCACATGCCGATGGAGGAGGAGCGGTGGTGAAAAGGGGGAGTGTCTCTCTTCTTCTTCCGAAGACGACGCATAAATCAGTCACACAAAAAGACGGCGTGCCCAGGGCGTGCGCGAGTGAGACGCAAGGGGAGCTTCTCCCTTGTTTTTTGTCCATCACCTCTTACTTCATTACCCCTGAAGGCGAACAAGCGTGTAGTGCCATCAGCGTGTGCTCTCTATCCGATCCGCTTAGTGTTCTCGGTAAGGATGCTTGCGCGAGAGATGAAAAGCAGCTGCCCGTCTTTCATGGCCCTCACTCTTCAGTCTCACAATCAGCCTCGTGTTTTTCTATGAAATCGCGCGCGGTACCGAGGGGGGCGGGCAGGCGGTGACAAGGTATAAGGGCATTTCAGGAGAGCTCTCAGTCGGTCTGAAACATGTGGCTTCGTCTTGTGCTCGTCGCTCTTCTCGCCACGGCCCTCCACGCCGACATCAGCAGCCGACTGCGCCTGAGGCTCGCCTACGCCGACGACCTGGTATGCCTTTTGTCTATTTTCGTGGTTCTATTCCCCATGACGAATTATCTGTCGCCGAGATGAGATGAAATTTTTGCAGCCGCGAGCGCCATACGTCGCCAAAACGGCGGCTCGTCCCAGCTTGCATGAGGAAGAGGCGCGCAATATCATCCACAACTTCCTGCTTTGGCGCAATAGCCAAGCCAACCCGAACGAGAATATCTGACTCTCAACCATCACCACCACTCAGCGAACGCTCTCTATCCCTCTTGGTCCACTCGCAGATGCAATAAATCGAGTAACAAGTTTGTGAAAGTCAGAGGGAGAAGAAAGCTTACAAGAATTGAAAGACGAGGGAGGTTGGAGGGACGGATCGCGTTGATGAAAGCGCTGAAGGTCTCGTTGCCGCCAAAGTCCGCGTGTGATAGTGAGAGATACTCGAGGCGGAACAGCTTCGGCAGGACTCGAATCAGGGGATCGAACTTTCTATTGTTCCGATTCATGAACTCGAGCGTCGTTATGCTGTCCGGCAGCGTCATATTTTCGCCTGAAGATTGATGACGGAGATTTGTAGCCGACCTATGTTGAAGCTGTCTAAGATCAGAGTTTGAAGGTGTTTGAAAGCGGGGAAGCTGCTGAGTTCGAGGCCGGTCCAGAAGAAGTCCTGACTGTGGGGTCTCATCGTGAGACCGGGAGTCTCGGGCAGCTTCTCATGAAGGTAGTCAACTACGACCTCCTACAAATTTGTCAACTGATCATGTGAATGCCGTTGACTCACAGGGCTGTACGGATAGATGTCGACGTACTTCATGCGCATATCGGTTTGAGCGAGGGCGTCTAACATGAAATATGCGAATATTCAAATCACTTCCTTACCAATGACCATTTCTGCAAACTTCTTCGCTCCATACCAGATCTTCACCGAGCAGACGGACCGACAATGCTGGATGATATTATGCAAGGCAGAGACCTCGGAGATGTGAATGGCGTTCACTCTACTAACGGTTCGATTGTTTGTCTTTAGCTGCTTGTTTACCTGCCGGCATTTCGACTGACATTCGTGTCCCAGATGGATTTCTCGAAGATATTGAAAACGACCACGTCTTCGTAAGGGCATGAGCCATTCGTCAGAGCCGAATTCCACAAGCGACAGACCTGAAAAGCGAAATCCGATATCCACAAATTAGAAACTTTTTCATTAGACCGAGATTTGAGAAACGAAACGTAATGAAAAAAAAACGATATTGGAAAAGAAGAAAGAAGCGAGAAATACCTGAGCTGCTTGTCCACGGTGCTTAAGTTCGAGGGGATGAAAGATGTGCTTGAGGACTTCAACGGGGAGCTCTTCGATGTTGTGTGAAGAGGCGCTGCCGCCGCTCGATGAGGACTCCTCGTCATTCAAGTCCGTCTCACGGATGGCCGCCGCGATCTCGAGGAAGCGGGCTTCGATCTCCTCTCGTCGTCTTGCGGCGCTTGACGAGGAGATGATCCGCGCGGAGACTGACGGACTTCCACTCGGAGCCGAGGCGCCGACGATCTCCATGATCGCCACGTCAGAAACGGTTCCGAGGGGAACGACCGGAGCGGCTTCTGCATCGCCACCGTCGGCCATGCCGTCCGTCAGGACGCGAGAGCCGCGACCGCTTTCGGTCTAGCCCTCCGACGTCTTCCTCCTCCTCCTCTCCTCCACAGTCTCCGTCTGCAAGCCCTCGACGCACACACATCGATTTCTCATTTGAAGAAGAGCGCGCGATAGATGGCCCCGGCGATCGTCGCCCTAATGAATCCACGAGACAAAGCCCTAGAGAGAACCCGAAAACAGCATGGAAACGGAGAACACGGTAAAGGCTCTTTGTCCCGGTTACATTGAAGAGAAAAAGTTGTCGTCTGAGTAAACGTCGCCGAACAAAACGATGCTCCTCGTGACACATTCTATGGCTTTGTTAGAATTCATGCAGGGCACAGTATAAGGACCAATTGGTACAGAAAGCACTAGAGGTCTGCCTGGAAGCCTCAGCCACGCGCTACACCTCGTGGAAACGTACGGCGGGCGTGTGAATCACATGAGGGAGGAAAGCGAGAGGAAGCAAGTCTTGTTCCGACTGGTGGCGGCGAGGAAGCGGCGAGGGCGCACGAGTGGCGACACGCGAAAGGCGTTCGTGTCGTTGGCGCGTTTCATTCACGTCGTCTGGTGCTGCCGCGGCGGCAAAGGCTGTGGACCGCCTCGACATTGGGTCGTCGGCGACTGTGTGGCGAAGGGAGAAGGTCCGCGCGGTCTCCTCCGGGGTCGCACAGTCTCGCCGCCGCTCACCTGATGATCGCCGGCCTTCTCGTGCACCGCACGTGACCCACATGCTGCTCTGTCCGGCTCGCCGGCCTGAGTCTCGTCTGCTTCCTCTTCTCTCGCTGCAACTTTGTTTTTCGCCAATGGTCTGATTACGCCTCGCTCTCTCGCAATAATCGCGGCTTTATGTCCATGTTGTTAAGAAGTTTTACTTTCTTCTCGGACAATCTTCAATGATTAGGGGAATGCCTTTCGACGACAAGAAATTTGACTCTAAAGTGCGAAGAACGAAAAAGAAGTTTGTGTAATATTTAAGGGTGCACGAAGGGGATTCCTTACGTAGTGTGAATGAGACAGTGCTGCAGACAGAAATTCACACCAATATTATTCTTCTAGAAACCTTTGCGCCGTCTGAGACTCTACTTTATGTCCGGCTAGAGCTTTCCGGCTGCTCGGTGTTGTTTTCGCTCCGCGAGCATCGAGGAACCAAACCTCGTCGATACGGAAACGTGCAGTGTTTTGCGATTGCTGACTCTTCACGTGAACTGCACAAATGCCAATTTGCATATTTCGAGGCCATGCGCGAAGCTTTCACGAAGAGTTTCTCTGGTGATGTTTTCTGCGTATTCGGTGTAATGTGCATGCGCGTGACGCCTTGGGCGAGTGCACCGTGACGACAGGCGGTCGGTCGGCCTCAAACTGTAACTCTGATTTATCGTTCTTTAGCGCATAGTCGTCCCTTGCTGATGGTATCGACAATTTTTCGGCCCGTCGTGTACCAAAGGGCTTTTGTCTCTTGGACGCGCGTGTTTTGAGAGGCGACACTGTGATGAGTGACAGCAATCGATTCCAGACTCCCTCCGAGGTCGATGCGGATTCGTGTTTCGAAATTCTTGGGCCAAAGGCTATTTTCGAAGTGACTGGCTTCATCGTCGTCGAGGATGACGGGCAGCGAGAGCATCGACGCCTCGTCGCCCGCGGTCATCAACACAGGTATTGCCTCTCATTCTTAAAGAGACACTTCTTTAGTAGAACGAAAAGTTGAAGACTTGGACTCGGGTCAAGATGAGGTCATCAGCACCGTCGACGGCTTCAAACATCTCATGTATAGGGTACGTCGTTGTTTTCCCGTTTTGCTCTCGCATCACTTTGTTCTTGCATTGAAAGTTCAAAGAAACGAACGAAAGCGACAACAATGGGTATTGTTCCCTTTATTCAGAATCAAGACGTTCGCCGGGCTTGTGTGAAGGCGTTGCTAGACGGAAAGCCGGTGAGCGAGGATCGCGTCGTCGAACTACGCAAGACCCTCGCTATTCTCTCCGATGTGCACACGCAAAACTTTCAACGCGAAATGGCCACCACCTCGGACAAGTTCAGCGTCAACATCAAGGACGAGATCATTGGTCTTCAGGTGACGTCATTGAGACCAAATAAACTAGATTTCTTTGCAGAAAGACCTCCAATTTCTTGAGCGACTTGCTTCGTTGAAGTTGGAAGGAGACCACGTCTTGGAGCTGATCCTTGAGAGCGCCGATCTCGCCACGATTCTCGCTCCATTTCATCCAGTTAGCGAAGGAAAATTCTTTGAGGAACTCGAGAACACGTGCAAGTGCGTTTGATTCAGAAATTCGCTTTCCTCTTCCCTCTTCTCCTTCTTCTCTCTCGTATTTCATAAACGCATAATGAGCTTGGACTCGCGATCCCGTGACGGCGTCAAAGAGCGCGGATTTCAGATTTCTGATGCGCTTCATAGAATCGGAGAAGGAATACGGGAAGAAGCCGATTCTAATCACGGACTGGGACGGCACGATGAAAGATTACTGCTCACAGTATGCAACAAATCTTCAAGTGAGACATCACCACGAAATGACGATTTCCAAATTTCAGCCCGTGTATAGCGCCGTTGGAATGGCGGCATTTGCGTCACGGCACACCCGATTGTCGGCGGTTCTTACGGCCGGACCTTTGAGAGGTCCGGGCATTCTCGACTTGACAGCACTGCCCATCGATGGACCACTCGTCTTCTCCGGGTCGTGGGGCCGAGAGTGGTGGCTGCACGGCAAGCGTGTCGCCCACTATGATGGCGTCTCCGAAGAAGGCATTGTCGCCCTTGACAGTCTCAACGAAGAGATGCACGCGCTTCTACAGAGCGGAGATTATGCACAGTTCGCCCTTGTCGGCAGCGGAGTACAACGCAAGGTCGGTGTGTCCCCTCCAGCCCGTCTTTATCGCTGAGTTTTGTTCAGGTGGATCGTCTCACGTTGGGTGTGCAGACAGTTTGTCACCACGTTCAGACCGATCTCTCGAATCGTTACCAGGATGAGGTGAAGGAGCGAATGCATCGAGTTGATCCTCTCAATCAGGTTTTCTGCTTACCTCCCTCAAACATTTAATAGATCTTGGTATTCGATCCGTCGACAGAGCTCGAGGTCGAAGTCTGTGTGCACAAATCCGGAACAATATGGAACAAGGCTCACGGTGTGGCGCGCGTTGTGGAGACGTTCGGAGATTCTCTCGCTACTCCGGGCCGAGTCCTAATCTGCGGTGACACAACTTCCGACCTGCCGATGGTCAGCCAGGCAGCGAGCGAGAACCCCAGCGTGCGTTTTATTGCTCTACGCTCGAGTGTCACGCTGTGTTTAGGGTGTGATGGCGTTGTTTGTTGGACAGAACGAGAAACTGCGAGACGCGGTTCGAGGGATCATCAGTGACCCGGAACGAGTCTGCTTCGTCTCCTGCCCAGACGTTGTTCATGCAGCGTTCGCTCAAATTCTCGTCGCACTTGGGAAGAAGGAAACTGAAGTCTGAAGAAGAAAATGAAGAAGATCGTAATAGTTCGCTATTTGTATGGACGTTTGCCCATCTCGTTCGTCTTCTTTAGGGTTTTTCATTCAATTCTTTTGGTCTTGCACATTTTCGGGCCAGATTTCACCGGTTCCATCCTTTGGGGCTTCCAGAGGATCCGGCTAGTCGCCACCTCTTCCTCCGTCTCTTTTCTGTTCTCCATCTTTCGTTCTAGTTCGAGATTTCTTTTGTGCACGATTGACCACACTGCGGCATGACCAGGACTTAAAACTAACATAAAATATTTCTTTCGTCCTAATGAGCGCATACGGTTTTTTCATTTGTTTGGTATTCCCATTGACTCGCCTTATGTTTAGATGATTGCCTCGTTTACATGTCCTTTTTGATTGATGATTAGTAGTTCACATAGCGGACTTGAAGATTCTATTTGCTGTATTTTCCAGCATCCATGTTTAGCTTGTGTATAGAAAATTAGAGAAGAAAAATGTAGAACTCGTAGCGAGTCCAGGTAATAATTATTTTTGGAGATTTACGTATCTCATTTTCCGTTTCTAACATCCTTAGAACTATCCTTTTCGTCGAATTCCACATGATTGCTCTCTTTGTCCTAAGAAAAAGATGTTTTGCTTCTGACTGGTTTGATGTGATAGAAAGCGTCCCTTGCTCTATCGTTTCTAATTTAAGAAGTCTGGTGAATTATTGAATAAGACGAAATTGAAATTCTGCTCCAGTGTTGTCGGGCGAAGAAGGCGCATCTCGGTGACATCCACATTCATGAATGGTATTTAATTGAAGAAGCGAGCGACGAGTTCAAGGACCAAATGAATTGTGCCTTCTCTTCTTCTTCGCAGAAGCGATGTTCTTCTTGGGACCAGGTCGACTCATGGAAAAGGGATGAGAACGTCAGCATTTGTTGTCCTCTTACTCGTTGCGCTTACGAAAGGAGAAGGCAGGGACCATTGGTCGAATGCTTCGACGTGTAAGTTCAAGAAGGAAGGAAGCAACGAACCTTCCATGCAGCCTTTCTCGTCACCTACTTTGGATATTATAACATCGAAGCTCGACGAGAATGCATAAATTCCGCTTTCGCTCCTCTGAATGTCATCAGAAGTGTCGAGTTGCGTCCCGGTGCACTCAGCGACTTCGACGTCATCGAGGTTTCTAGTTGATTCTGTTTTGTTGTGACTGCCATGATGTAGGTGTCGGCAGCCATTGCATATCAAATCGCTTCCAAACTTCGTTCAAGCAAATGTATTCGACGCGTCTCCGACAACACCCGACATTCGACGCGTCAAACACTCCTCCGACGTTCACTTCCGAGCACGGCATCAGAACACATCACACATCTCATTGGTGCTGAGAAGCTCTGGGACATCGGACTCAAAGGTGGGGAAACCGGAAGTCGTGATGCACTTTCCTTAAAGGACAAGGAGTACGCATCGGTATCTTCGACACAGGCCTCGCCGCCGACCACTCGGGATTCAAGAATGTCGTCGAACGAACGGACTGGACCAATGAACACACTGCTGATGATGGTAAGGCACATAACAGACATATTTGAAAGATTTACTCTTTGCTCTTCAGGCCTTGGTCACGGAACATTTGTGGCCGGAGTCATCGCCGGCTCACATGCTCGTTGTCCGGGAATAGCGCCTTCAGCCGAGATTCACATCTACAAAGTGTTCACGAAGAGACAGGCAAGCCGAGGCTAATCCCTCCTTCAGGAGCCTGTTTTCAGCTCTCCTACACGTCGTGGTTTCTCGACGCTTTCAATCACGCCATTATGCGCGGCATTCACGTAATCAACTTGAGGCGCGTGAACAACAACAGCTTTCGTTCCCAGCTTGCCAAGATTGGAAATTCATTGCTCGTTTTAGTATCGGGGGACCGGACTTCACCGATGAGCCCTTCATGGACAAGGTCTGGGAGCTTTCGGCCAATGATATCATTCTCATATCGGCAATCGGCAACGATGGTCCGAAGTTTGGGTAAAACTGCATCTCGAGACACACAGCAATGCATTTCAGGACACTAAACAACCCGGCAGACCAAACAGACGTCATTGGCGTTGGTGGAATGAACTCTGTTGGCAGTATTGCACGCTTCTCGTCCAGAGGAATGACCACCTGGGAACTTCCAGGTGTGTTAGAATTGAAGTGAACTTCTCCTTAGGCGGATATGGCAGAGTGAAGCCCGACGTGGTCACCTATGGCACGTCTGTTTGGGGTTTGTCATTGAACGGTGGATGTCGAGCTCTCTCGGGAACTTCAGTTGCGTCTCCGGTTGTGACTGGTGCAGTCGCACTAATCTTGAGGTAGATGGGACTGTTCGATCCATACAATCCTTCAGTGGAATTGACGATCGCGGACTGTGGAATCCAGCTGTAGTCAAGCAAGCGTTGCACCACGGAGCTGTTCGCCTTCAAAGTGCTGCTGGTCTCTTTGAACAGGGTGCCGGACGTGTGGATCTGCCGAATACTTTCCATTTCATGAGACTTTATCGGCCGATGATAACGTCTGTGATTGTCTGTGCTCATTGCGATTCAGTCTCTTTCCTCCTTACATCGACTACAACGAATGCCCATACATGTGGCCATACTGCAGTGCACCAATCTATTACGGAGGGCTGCCGACGTACATCAATGTGAGTGCTTCACTTGTAAGAGAAACTTTGTATTCAGATTACAATCGTCAACGGTCTTGGTGTCTCTGGTATTTTGGCCATGGAAGTAAGTTCAGACACATGGAAATATTTGCACATACATTACAGCCAGTGTGGGAACCCTTTGAAGAGGATAGTGGCAATCGACTAGAAGTCTCCGTTTCATACTCTAGGCTCCTGTGGCCATGGAGTGGATACCTTGCTATTCAACTCAAGGTTCATGCCAATGCTTCGCACTTCGACGGCACAGCTGCAGGCCGAGTTCGTATCACTGTCAATGTGAGTCTCTTTTGTCTCGAATGTGAAAACTTTCAGAGTGACTATCTTGGACGCAAGCGACAGTCCAGCACCTCGCTTCCAATTCGTGTTCGAATCATTCCGACTCCACCAAAGAGGTTTTGATGAATGTTGCTGATGACAATTGATTCAGTCAACGCATCCTCTGGGATCAGTATCACAATCTTCGATATCCGCCGGGTTACATTCCACGTGACGATCTCCATGCTAAGGTCTCTCCACTTGATTGGAGTGCTGACCATCCACACACTAACTTTCGGCCACTCTACCAGCATCTTCGGGCAATGGGATATCATGTTGAGGTTTGATTCCGCTTTCTTTCACAATAAGAGCGTCCTTCAGGTTCTCGGCGAGCCACTCACCTGTGCGGATCTCTCGCAATACTCTGCCTATCTGCTCATTGATCCTGAGGAAGAGTTCTTTCCGGAGGAAATCCGAGCCGTCTCAAAAGCCGTGAACGACGGCTTAAGTGTAGTGGTCTTTGGTGACTGGTACAACCTCGAAGTGATGGAGAAGATCAAGTTCCTAGATGAGAATACAAAGTGGGAGATTTGTTCTGAAGATAAGGTTTAGGGAATGGTGGCATCCAGCCACTGGCGGTTCACATCTTCCCGGTCTCAACGACTTTCTCTCTCCATTCGGCTTTGCTCTTGGCACCAAGGTGAATCAAATCCAAAGCTCTGACCATTCAGGTCTACGAGGGAAATGCTAAAGTGGGTGATATTTCGCTGAGATTTCTAACTGGCGCCGGTCTCATTAAAGCACCAAATGGCACCCTGGTTGCCTTCGCCAATCTCAGTGATATTGTGAGTTGGAAGTTAGAAACAATGACCAGTTCAGAGTTCGGAACTTGTAACCGGTGAGAAGGCTGAAGGCACAGTCTCCGTTCCCATCTTTGGAATGAGTCGCAAAGATGGGTATGCGATTCAGTTGCTTCATTCATCACTTTTAGTCGCGGAACGATCTCCGTCCTCGGCGACAGCTCCTGCCTGGAGAACGTCACGGCTGGTGGCTGTTTGGATCTCCTCACCACGATTCTCACACATTCGCCTCGCTCTGGTGCCACGCCGATCAACCTTGATCTTCGAATGGTGAAGGCTGCTTGAAAAGACTAAATTGTTTTTAGTTGGAAGAGCCACTCGATGACTTGTCAAACATTCCAATTCGAAAATTGGATAGCGGCCTAGAGAAATTGTCGAAGGTTGTGGAGCACTACGATGGCGACAAGCTCGTATTTCGACAATTGCCAAAATGCATTCGTCCAGTGGCACTCGTCGCCTCGCCTATTTATAATCTCACTATGCCTTCGTAAGACAAAACTACACTCAAAGAAGAATTTCCGCAGAGATCTCTATGAGGGTCGATCTACAGACGATACTCTCAATGCCATTTACGAAAGAGAAGTGGATGAAATGGATCTCCTGCTAGCGTCAAGGGTGTGTCTCATCTCTAAACAATAAATAAGAAGATTTTCAGCATCCTCCAGAACTGCCTCGAGCCGTTTTCCCTCAACACGAACAACAAATCTCTATTGAGGTTCCTTCAAATCGTCCCTTCATTGTTCTTGCTATTTGTGTTTTGCTCTTTTACGCCGCCTTCTTTTCGCGTTCCTCACTGAGACGTGTTGCTTGGATTCGATGGCTCCGACGAACGGGTCGTCGAATGATTTGCTAGGTGCTTCCCTCCCCGATTCAATGTTTGCACGGGTATAAAAGATCTCTCATTCAAAGTCTTCACACAGAGAACGAGCAACAACAACAACAAGGGTCCACTTGCTAACTTGCATCGTGCCTGCATCCGGCGATGCGGAGGAAGTGCGGGTGTCGATAGACTTCTCGGATGCTTCGGGTCTCCGATGCTCCCCAACGAGACTCGCAGAGACTAATTCTCCTCTTTTTGGGCTTGGCAAGAGAGATCTGAGTGGAGGGCGCGCCTCGCGCCGCCATCTCGCTCTCGACCCGCCCGGGGGCAGCTGTCCACGACCCGCGGGCGGCACGTGTGGGCGACGGGCGGCGGCAGCTCGGCGGTCCCTCACCGGCTCATCTGGGCCCACCAGGACAAACACGGATTCTTCACCCGGTGAACTTTGTGTTCCCCTCCATCTCGCCCAAGAATGGCACTCTCTTGTGGAGCGAGAGCCTTGAAGTTCTCGCTCTTCGTCTTCAATCTCGTTTTCTTGGTGAGCAATGACACTTCTGAAATTTTCTCTGAAATTTTTCTTTGTATCGACTATGAAAGGTCTTGTAGATATGCGGCATTGTTTGTCTCTGCATTGGTATCTGGCTGGTTTTGGACAAGTACGCTGTTGACAACTTGGCCGAAGCCACGTCCAAAGTGCCCGGTTACGAAAAGGACCTCGGCCTTCGAGACCTTGTAAGTTCCTTCATAAACTGTAGTTGAGTTATCCTGGGGCTAGTCACAAATAATTTGTTGTCGGTTTGTTCGCATCAGTTGCTCTTCGTCTTCTTCTTCCTGAGCAAACGAGCGTCTTCAAGACAGAAAAACGCATAGCGAAGAGAAGGAGGCAATGAGCGCACGCACCGCGCCATCCGTCATGAACTCATTGCCGCGAAAGAATCCTCTCAGAGAAAGCTTCATGATGTTCGCATGAACAAGCACTATGGGTTATGCTGGGGAAGGCATCAAAGAGTGTGCTTTGGACTAGCAGAAGTCTTCCAGGCCGGATTTATGATCTCTTACGATCTTTCTTTTCCTGTTTATTGCCTCAGGACTTTGGTCTCATTCGTTGAACTTCCAGGCGACCAAGCCGACAGCGGTCCGACAAGTCGGATTCTTGCTTCTCTTCGGCGGCCTCACCGTCATCGTCGTCGCTTTCCTCGGATGTTGCGGTGCAGCAAAAGAATGGCGACCATTGTTATGCTGTGTAAGTTCATTTAGTCTTGTCAACAAACAGCTCGGCCTTGCACTTCATTCACAACTTTTGGGACCTTTCCAACGAACTTCACACATACACCTCGAGGCATTGTGAAGGGGGTTGAAGGTGACGGCAAGGGCGCCGAGGAGCCGAGGTGATGAGGCGATTGTCCACCCACTCATCCTCTCTTTCTCTCCTCTGCAGATTTTGATCAGCGCCTGCCCCGGCAGAGATGAGGAGGCGCTCAAAAAGATGCGGGGCAAGGCGATGGCAGGTGGCGCGCGCGTCGACACCGCCGCGTCCCGGCCTCGACTTTATTCTCGGCGACCAATTTTTCCCGCTCTCCGCAAAGAATCGCTCGTTCCTCCAAGGCGTAACAAAAAGACAGAGTGGTTTTTGTGTCTTTCAAGACGAGAGACGAGGCGAAAAGCGAACTCTTCGCAGTCCTGGGCCATGGCATCGCCTCCTCCCTCTTCTTCGCCTCCTGAATTTGCCCGTGTGTGACGAAAGAAAGATTGATGGATGTCCTCTGGGCGGCGGCGAGCGATCCTGTGGAGAGTGCTTTGTTTTTCTGTGAGTGTGCGCGAACACGAAGTGAAGAAGAAATACACATCTAGTCGGGTTTTAGTATGCGACCTGTCTCATGATCATCTTGGCAACGGAGATCGCTGCAGCCATCTATGCAGCTATGCACAGCCACATGGTTAGAAGACGTCGACTGAAAATAGAGAAACACAATTTCAGTTTGAGAAAGACTTTCGAGAGATCCTTCGAGCTTCGTTGAGGATGTACAATGGAACGGACGCGAGAACGCGTCGCAATGACAATACCGTACTCGTGAAGGCGGCCTGGGACAAAATCATGATCGAGGTCAGTTGATGGATCGTCGATAACAGGCCATTTTCCCACAACAGAAGAATTGCTGCGGTGTGGATTCGAAAGTGGGCGAATTCAACGAAAGTGGATGGTACATGTTAACCGGGAAGCGGCATCCTTTTCCGCCAGCTTGTTGTCCCACTCACGGCAACAGCAAACTTGTACAGTTCTGCAAGGCAAAGGAGCGTTATGCACATGTAGGTCTATTCTGTATTTTCTCTTAACCTTCTCGTTGTCTGCATGTGGCATGGCTTGCAGGGCTGCTACGATAAAATAATGGAGTCATTTCAAGAGCTTTCCAGTCACTTCAAGATCGTCACCTGGGTGATTGTGCTGGTGGCGCTTATACAGGTCGTCTAGAGACACTCTTGAGAATGAAAAGAAGAGATTTTAGGTGTTCGGTATCATTGTGGCTTTCTGCTTGTGTAACTCCATTTCAACAGACGAGCCGTTCTGAGCAGCCGTGCCTCTTTCATGCGCCGCTTGTTGCCTCCTGTCTCGTTTTTCTGTGAGCCATGAGCATCTCTCTCAACTTGACGACGATGAAGAAATCGTCTGTTCAGGGTTGTCTCCCTCACCTCTACTACCACAATCGCCTTCACTTCTCTTCGGTCTTTGGAATGTTGGCCGTACTCGTAGTCCTTCAGGTAAGACACTTGACCCTCCATGGCACTCACCTAACGCCTCTGTGGTGGTTTCAGATTATTGGATCAAGCCTTGCATTTGTTTATTTCCGTCGCATCAAGCGCGACATGCTATACTTCTACTGATCAACTCCCTCCCCCACATCGTTCAAATGTATTATATGAAAAGGAGTCTTTGCACCCGAGATAAAGCAAGTCAACACTTGAAAGGCGCCAGACGAGGAGGAGGTCCAAATGCGGTCGAGAGAGAAAAATCACCTTGAAGAGTGTGCGGAAATAAATCGATGTATGGAAAGTTGGTGATGGCGAGCGAGCGGCCAGACGCCGAGGTCTAAGAAACGGAGGAGGAGTAGAGAGGGGGGAGGGGCGGTTGACCCCTCGTGTTCCCATTACAGCGGATCGCGCGGTGGCGACTCCACGGACCGCCACGGGCGGCCTCAGAGACCCCGGCCCCTCCTTCGCCAACGTTTCTCCACACTTCGTCTTCGCCTTTCTCCTTTCCCCACTCTGCTTCTTCTGTTTATGCCAGAGCAGACGACCCCCGCTAAAGATGGCCAGCGGCCGGGCGGAGGTCTTCGTTGCGAATAGGCTCGCCGAGTCCTGGCCCAGACCCGGTTTGAGACGCGCATCCAGGATCCTCCCCTCCCTATTCGTCCCACTTGGGTCCACTCCTTTTCGTTTTCGTGCGCGAACGTGGCCACCTTTCTCCTTCTTTCTCATTTTCTAACCACCGTTGCTTTAGGAAGGATGAGAGTGTTGTGGTTAGTGGCCCTATTGGTCCTCTTCGTCCATGCTGAGGACTCCGAGGAGACACCAGAGAAGCCGGAGACGCCGGAGAAGAAGGTCGAGAAGCCCGTCGAATCAGAGGAGGCGGAAGATGAGCCCGAGACCCGCTCTCAATGGAAGGATGACGACGGTCTTGAGGTCAAGATTGTCAAGCCCGTGAAGAAGGAGAAGTGCACGATCCGCTCTCGGCCTGGCGACACCCTCGAGCAGTACTATCGTCTCACGGACAAGGACGGCAAGGAAATCGGCTCGAACTTCGGAAAGAAACCGTAAGATTCCTTCGTTTTGCAGTCTGGAACCGGCTTTTAGTTACACGTTCACTTTGGGACGTGGCCAGGTGATTCCCGGCATGGACCGCGCCATGCGTAACATGTGCATCGGTGAGAAGCGAAAGGTGGTCATTCCCGGAAACCTCGGATTTGGCACCAAGGGCCGTGAGAGGTTGGCTTAATCCTAAAAACTGGATAAAGGAACTTCATTCAGAGATGACATCAAGGAGGACCAGATCCTCTACTATACCGTCCAGCTTGTCGATCTCTTCCGTCCCAATCCTGGAGCGAAGTGGGAGGATGAGGATGGACTCGTCATTGAGGTAAGGGAGCTTCGAGAAGAGAACCATCAATTGTTCCTCTAGGTTACTCACAAGATCGAGGATGACAAGTGCCGTCGCTCGGCTTCCGGAGACACCATCCACCAACACTACACCCTTCACCTTGAGGACGGCACCTTCATTGACTCGTCTTTCTCGCGCAACGCTCCCTTCATTTTCCGCCTCAACAACAACGTTTGTTGTGTTTAAAGGGGAGAGATTGATGTTCTTTAGGAAGTGATCAAGGGAATGGACCGCGCCATGACCAACATGTGTGAGGGTGAACGTAGAAAAGTCATCATTCCCTCGGATCTCGGTATGCTCTCCTCTCCTATAGAGAGTCTTCAGGATACGGAGACGATGGCCGCAAGCCGAACATCCCCGGCAAGGCGCGTCTCTACTTCGACATCGAGCTTCACAAGCTGATCAAGAAGGACGAGCTCTGACTCGTCTATCTTCCAGCACCGAAACTTGAGCGTTGACCCGAATCCAATCCTGTCTCTTCCCCAACAGCCCCTTGCCCGTTTCCTTCCACTGCCCGGATCATTCCGCCTTCCTCAACACTCGCGGTGATTAAACCACTTGTCTTCAACCACCACCACCATCAACCCAAACCATCTGACCCTCTCCCAATTGTTCGAACCAAGTTCGACGAAACACGAATGCAGGTCGCCCCACTCGTTTTGTTGCAGAGATGTGCATAGTGATTTTGTTTTAATTATAATGAAATCTCCTTGTTGTGCCTCAAAAAAGTCTTTGAGAGAAAAACCGAGCCTCAAGTCACTTATAATAAACAAGTTGCTCCCGAGAATTCAACAAGGAAGCACGAGCAACTTTATTTGACACGAGATTGTTAGCAGCACGAGCATCGGCCTCTTTTTGTATATGTACAGAAGCGTATTTCTACAGTATGAAGAGGTCTCACAGTGACTTGGCATCGTGGGTGTGATGGGCGATTTCTCGCGTTGCGAAATGCAGGCCGTTGGACGGGAGAGGAGAGGGGATAAACGGCGAGACGAACGAGAGAAGCCAGTGCTCGCCCAGCGCTTGGCGTATGTTCTCGAAGAAGCCGAGTTGATAGGCATGAACATCCTATAAATACATATTACGTTGAATAAAAGGAAGAGCAGCCTCACCAAGAGGAACTCCATACGAGTTTGTCCTCGTCGAATGCAGAAGAGCTGGGCGACGAGGAGATAGGTGGAGAAGAGAAGAACTGTCGAAGAAGAGACGAAGAACATGACACAGAAGAATTCATTGAAGGAGATGATCCGGAAGACAAGGGCGAGGTGAGGGAGGATGAGTTGCCAGAGCTGCACCACGTGGAAGCCACCGAGTCGCGACCACATCCACTCCCAGTTCCATCTGCTCCACAAATCAACAGATGGACGCCTCGAACTTACGCGACAATGGGAAGAAGGAGCAGCCAGAGATTGACGATGGCCGCGACGAAGTAGCGCTGGTTGAAATGGCCGACGCATGTGGCGGCGAAGGAGCAATGGTGATCACGACGGAAGGCGCAAGTCTCGCAAACTAAATGAATCGATTCAGTTGTTAAACGTAAACAACTGGTTACCTGGGCAATGGTAAGCTCTTGGAGGCGCATTCAAATGGCAAGAGTGACAGTAGCGGAAGCCCGATTGAACGGTGTTTGGAAGCACCGGCGAAGGACCGTTGGGGCCCACTCGCTTGACGTAAAGCCAATTGAGGAAAACGTTGAAAGCGAGGATGGAAGCAGGGATGGCCCTCCAGAGATACTCCGTGGACCCGACTTCGTAGTAAGAAGGAAGAATCATGAACAACTCGAGGAGAAAACCAATTGGCAAGAGGACGACGAAGATGAACATTGCCACCTGAAAGAAAAAGTAGTTCATGATGCGTTTTCCAGTGAAGTATATAAACGTTCAAGGGACAGTGACTGACCATATCCTGTGGCTGAGTGGGGAGCATCTTCTGAACTTTCATCTGAAGATCCTCTACCTCGTCCTTGTCGTCTGATAGGAACCGCATGGTTATCACCTGAAATGGTGGCAATGAGTCAACTGCGAACAATTGCTCTGCGCGAAAATAGTAAACATTGCGAAATGAATCTCGATCAAAGGGCTTCTTCCATTCCCGTATTACGAAGCAAGGAAAGCGCATTGTACTAAAAGCTGAGGATTTTTTACAGTCGAGGTCGTGAAAACAAAGAAGACGACGCGCGTCGTACACAAGCTGGAACGAGAGGGTGAGGAGCCAGTTCTCTTCTCTCAGGCAGGCAGCGGGCGCCATGCCCCGGCGCGCCCCGCGCCTTTTCCCCTCTCCTCCTCTCTGCTTCTCGAACCCTCGCCTGCCATTGACTCGCCCCCTCCACACGCCCTCCTCTCCTCCAGCAGCTAGCCGCCTTAGCACTCCGATTATCGATTCCCCCTGGATCGACCATACATCCGAAATGAACGCCCCTCGAAGAACGACAAGATAATTCCTCAGGGAACGAATAAATGATGAGGATTGCGACGGATCTTTGAGATACCGTGTGAAAGAGCAACGGAGACTCTGGAGAGAGGCGAGCAGGACCAAGGAAATGAATGTGAGTCACCAAGAAGGTGCGTGGCGCGGCGTCCGTCGTGCACGCCCACAGCTTGATAAGCAAAAGTTCGTATAACGACGTCTGAAATGGATCAATGGTGAGAAGCTAAAGTTCAACAGAGCAATCGTAGATGTCTCTGGTCTCTGTCCCATAGAAGTCAACACAAAACACGATGAGACATGTTGAGTTAAAGTTGAAAAGGCACGGCCACTTTGATATGGACAGGTTCCCCTCATCAGGCACGGAAAGTTGACGCCAGTCTTTGACTCTTCTTCCTCCTCTGATTCTCCCATTTATGTTTGTTTCTATCTGAATATTTACCCGCATGATCTTCGTTCGAAGTGATTTTCCTCAGTCATCAGAGAGCTCGATTAGATAAGCCGGCAAAGGGCTTTCCCTTGTTTTGTGCGTGTGTCTGCTGACGAGCGTGAGTCTTCTCTCTCGCGCACGCACTTTCACTGTGGACGTGTAAACGGCCACGTTGCAGGAATGCCCTATTTGGACCATGCCGGCGCTGCTCTGCCATCTTCTGAACAACTTGAGGCAATCGCTAAAGAGCTGCCAACGTTGAGACTGTCCAATCCTCACAGCAACAACTTGACAAGTCAACACACAAGAGTCCTCGTTGATCAGGCTCGATTAAGGTTCGTCGTGGCAACAATAACCAAAGCTTTCAGGATTCTTGAGCACTTCGGTGTGACATCCAATGATTATGATTTGGTTTTCACACACAACGCCACTCACAGTCTTCGAATTGTTGCCGAAAGTTTTAGTTTCGATGACGAGGGCAAAAGATCCACATGTAGATGTGTGGAGGATAACATTGACTCGTTTGAAGGTTAGATGCTTTTCATCCAGCCATCAATGACAGTTCAGGTTCGAGCTTCGGATATCTTCTGGATTCTCACCATTCTGTGGTCGGCATGCGTGAACTCGTACGTGACCGCGTCGATCGCGTGTGCTGTTTGGACTTTGATAACATCGCGACTCTCGGTCGACAAAGTGGACGTTCCCTATTCGCGTTGACAGCCGTGAGCAACTTCTGCGGACGCAAATATCCATTAGAGTTTATCCATAAGCTGCATGAAAATGGTCAGCGGGAATTACGAGACTCACGCTTTCAGGGTGGACAGTTTGTTTGGATGCCGCTGGGGCGCTATCTTCGACAATAATTGATCTCAAAAAGTTCCCTGCAGACTTTATCGTCTTCTCTTTATACAAGCTCTTCGGATATCCCACTGGTGTGGGAGCCTTGCTGATACGGAAGAGTGCGGAAGGTCTGCTGATCAAGAAGGGTTTCTCTGGAGGAACAGTGAGGGCGGCGAGCGCAACAACTTTCTTTCACTCTTCCAGAACGGATTATAGCAAGTCGGTTTCCTTCCTTTAGTCATGTGTTATAAAGGTTTGAAGACGGAACAAGTAACTACTATGGAATAACGGCTCTGCATCATGGATTCGCCGATATTGTGCGATATGGTTTGACTGTTTAAGTGAAATATATCTGTAGGTGGAATGGCTGAGATTGAGAAGCGAGCTTTTGAAGTAGCTCTCAGGGCTTACACTATGATCAAGAACAAGAAATATTGGAATGGAAAACCGCTCGCCGAAATGTATTGCTCGACGGGATTCAAAGACAGTTCGGTGCAGGCTCCGATTGTCACCTTCAACTTGCTGCGTCATGACGGCTCGTTCATTGGATTTTCAGAAGTTTGTCCCTCTTCACTTCTAGATGTTCTGTAGGTGGAGAAGATGTGCGATCTCTTTGGTGTGGACATTCGAGCGGGCTGCTTCTGTAATATTGGAGCATGTCAGAAGTATCTGAAGATGTCACCGGAAATGATCGAAGAAAACCATATGGTTCGTCATGCAATGAAATCGCTAGAGATCCCATTTCTTAGGCTGGCAAAGTGTGCGGAGACAAGCTGGATATAATTGACGGGCATCCGGTCGGATGTGTTCGCGTATCTTTTGGTCGACAATCCACAACAGAGGTCCGACAGTTTGCACGAACTAAGCGAAGAGTCTTAGGATGTGAATGCTTTGGAGCAAGTTCTAGACATTTGCTTCCTTGGCGGAACGGCCCCATCCTCTGCTCCCAGCGTCTATGGTGACCTCGAGAGTTACACTCCCAGACTGAGCCAGATCTTCCTTTATCCAGTCAAGTCGTGCAGAGCCATGGAGGCCTCAAGGTGTGTGTCTTCAGAGGAGCATTTCAACGAGTTCTACCTAGTTGGGAATTGTGTGAATCTGGTCTGAAGCTTGATCGTAACTTTATGGTTGCATCTAGCGACGGATCGGCTTTGACACAAAAGCGACATCCACTCATGTGTAGTATCGTTCCAAAGGTTTGAAGACCTTACGATTGATCCCTCAGATCGACGTACACTTCCAACTGCTGACTCTGACCAGCGAAATGTCACCGGGAGAAGCTTCGACGACAATCGATCTCTCCATTGCTGGTCTTGACGTCAGTGAAAGCGTTGTTTGTACAGAGAGGTCGTCCTTTTTTATGAATTTCTTGATTCAATCGCTTTCTCCTTTAGATACCGAACAAGTACTTGTGCGAAGGAGGTGAATGCCTGGATTTCGGACATTGTACAAGTGCCAAACGCTGCACTCCGACGACAAGAATCTGGTAACGTTAATTTTTTTTTCAAAACTTTTGATTTTGAATAGAAACAGCGAGAAGTCTCAGCAACGAGGCTCCCTTCCTGCTAATCAACGAGGCCTCAGTGGCAATGCTTGCTGAAGAGATTCACCTCCCAACAGAGATTCTTCTCAGACGTTTCCGTCCCAACTTCGTACTTCAAGGCATGCCGCCCTTCGCCGAAGACCTCTGCTCTGGCTTTCAAATCGACGGCCACGACTTCACGGCAAGCCTTTGAGTCAACGTGGCAACGCCCGCAGGCGGAATGGCTTATCAATCCAGAGAAAGACGGCTTTAGGTGGTGGGAAAATGTACGCGCTGCGAGATGATTTGTATCGATCAAGACACTGGTGAACGTGATCCCGCACTCATTGTTGCCTTGAGGAATTTCCGAAACAGAGAAAGGGTAAGAGGGCCTTTGATGGAGAGGGAAATCGTCTTTGCAGCTCACTTTCGGGGTCTATCTACGTCAGGACGGCGAACGTCAAGGACGTATTGACGTTGGAGCCCTCGTGCGTCTGCGGGCAGCATCCAGCTCATGATTCGGCTTTTGTTCCAAACAATTTACGAATTTGCCTGCGTCTGAGATTCATGTATCCATGCCTTCACAATCGTGGTGCTGACGACTCTTGTATAAACACATAAACTCAAGCTGGAGAAGGGCGTAGTTTTATCACAAGTGCCGAAGGCAACAAGACAGTATTGCAACCTTGAACATCGAGAAGGAAGACTTTATTGTAAAGCAGAAAACGAAATGGCAAAGGAAAAGCGTGTAAGTGTCGTCAAGACTCTGAACGAACCCGACATTGAACGAGATGCAATTATGGAACTTGAGTCAGGGGAAGGCGAATTGGTTAAAATAAAGCTAATATCGTAGTTGAAGGTTTACAAGCAATGATCAGCAAGGGCGACTGTCAAAGCTCCAACCACGATGTCTGCGACTGCAACGGCCAAGGCCGCACAGGTCAAATAGAAGCTGTATCCGATATCCGACTTGTGCTTCGTGGCGCTAGCATCTCCCCAGTCGATGTCCTCTGAAAACCATGACATTAACCTTTAGATCAGAAATGTCGTCCTTTGTATCTTTCTGATTCGGTCTCTTGTGTGCATCCCAAAACATGCATTAGTGGCTTGGCAATCCCAATGCCTCAAGCCCGTATCCATGGAATTTCGGTGTGCGCGAATCCCATAATGACATGGCTACTCACTAATGGCGTCCTTGTTGTTGACACCGTAGATGAGGACGGTGAGGGCGAGGAAGAGGGCGACGAGGAAGGAGATGGCCGAGAGTGGGTGAATCAGGTACTTCTTGCAGCAGCATGCACAAAGCGTGAAGAAGTTCCAAACGAGAGCCGTGATCTCGGCGACTACAGCCAAAACGATGCAGATGATGACGGCCTTCTCGAACGTCTTCAAGTTCTGCAACGATTCAATAGTGAGTCAGTGATTTGTTGACGCCCTAGGTGATAAGGGGTCCCTTTGCCGTTTGCCACGTTCAATTTGGTAAGCCTTTGAAAATCTCTTATAGTAAGAAGGAAGGAGTAAGGCCAGGCGGGTTCAGATTGGAAGAAAGTCCCAGGAATGCAGGCCCACAAAAGCTCACCTTCCACCACTCTTCGCAGAAGTCCTTGCCGGTTTGACCCGGCGCCGGTGTGGAGTAGGATCCGCTATCCGAAGGCATATTGCAAGCGAATTTCCACAAGCCCATGTGATGAGACTCTCCGTTGTCATCCTTCACCTCACGCCAACCTGAAGATCGCCGATTAGCACGAGGTTCTCGAAAGAGTCAACATAGAGAAAAACCGGATAGTCTTAAAGTGCTCAAAGCTTCGAAAGGGACCGACCTGGTGTGAGCATGGCCGTGAGCGTGAGGCAGAGGCACACGAACATGAGGATGCCATAGAGGATCTGTCCGAGGAAGGAGCAACACATCTTTTGTCAAGTCTTCCTTTCAACTGTAAAGAACGAAAAACGCTTATCGACACGGCACGGCCTCCACGCCCAGCCACGACGGTTTTATACGCAACGCGTCCCGGAGCAAACACCGCTGGGGCGGCGAGTGAGAGTGCGGAGAGAGGGGGAGAGCGATCAGCTTCACGTCCATTCAGATACGTCACTTTTAAGGTTAGGGAGTGACTCATCGAGAAGGCCCCCTACTGTCCTCTTCGTCATTGGTCGGGGTGAGGGAGGAGACGCACCTCTTGATGTGGCTGGCTCACCGCGCCTCCCTTGCCTCCTGCACGTTCCTCCCTCCTAGACCCCTTTGCACAGACGGCAAGTCGAAATCGAAACAGGTCTCTCATACTAGACAAAAACGGCACGGGACATCATAGAGACCCTCACACTCTTTCGAATAACAACCTCTAAAGAGAACGTGCGAATTTCACAAGTGACGAAGCCATCGAAAATCCGCACTAAAGCTGATCCTCAACCACTTTCGCAAGAGAGCGCCAGCTTCTCGGGTTTCCTTATTTGGAACGAATCGGGAGTGGAGGAGCAGGAGGCCAGATGGGGACAACGTGGCCGAATGACAGCTAGAGGATATCATGAGAGGGTCTCCATGTGAAGGACAGAACACGAACAAACTGGTAGCCAAGACTCGCCTCGAGGGCGGATTGAAGAGGGCGATTAGTTCCCTTGGTGCTGCCACGTCGAGCACCGCCGTTCCCAACACTGACGGAGAGGCGAGGCCCCCTTGCCTATGTTGCCCTCCTTTGCTTCTCCGTTGAAACGTTCTTCGAGAAGCCTGTCTATGTTGTGAAGCGTGTGAATCAGCTTCAAGGAAATCACATGTACAGCTCGCAGGGAAGGCAATGTTTTGGGAAGAAGAGGGAGGAAACGCGCTCGTTCGAGCACCACCACGAAATGCCTTTAGAACGGGAAGGAACAGACGGAGGGCAAACGCTGTATCAGCACTATGCAAGCAGTGACTCGCAGGACCAAGGTGAAGAAATTCTTCTTTTAGTTAGAGGAAGGGTGAGGAAACGACCGGCTAAAGGGCCGGTGAGTGACCAAAACAAGAAAACGTATTGCAGACAACAGGTCGTCGAGGCGACTAGAGACTTCAAAAGCTGTCAATGTCAAAAGCAGGAAGTCTTCTGCCGCATGCCACCATGACGCCATGAGCTTGACTCGCCAGGATGCTTCTGGCACTTCACAACAGCTGTGTAAACCTGCCATCGTCAAGTCGACGTGCCGTTTTTGGTCCCCTCTTCGTTTACGCACTTTGCTTCGAGTGTTCAAAACAGTTTCTGAACAAAATAATTTATGCCTCAAACACCCATTGAACAAAAGAGACACACACGCTCACAACCAACGATCACATAGCATGTGGCCAAAGAGGAGAATCACCAATAGCCCCGCTATGCCCCCGTTTTTGGTGATTCGAATTCGAAGCGAGAAGGCAGCATGAACACGTAGAACTGTTTCAAATAAGTTATCATAGAAGTCGTAAAGTCGACAGAAAATGGTTTAGATGAAATCTGAGAACAAAACTATGAATCTAATCTCTCAAGCAATGAAATAAGACCGTATTCCTCAAAGTTCCTCATGGGAATAGGAGACGTTGACGGCGGTCTTGCCGGCGATTCGACCGAAGACGACGCACTCGAGGAGAGAGTTGCCGGCGAGACGATTCGAGCCGTGCACGCCGCCCGTCACTTCACCAGCGGCGAGAAGTCCCTTGAAGGGCGCCGAGGCAAACGTGTTCCACACTTGCGCCTGAAACAAGAAGACCTTGGAGAACAGAGAAGGAACCCACGTGTTGATCGATCTTCAAGCCTCCCATCGTGTAGTGGATGGCCGGCGTGACCAATGCCACGTAGATCGGCTTGTCGGCTGGGATCTTGAAGGGGAAGACGGCCTTGTCGAAGCTGTCCTTCTTCTTCTTGTCCGTGCCGCCGACGAAATCGTTGTAGGTGGCGAGCGTCTTCTCAACAGTGCCGGCTTCAAGACCTAGAGCCGTGTCAAGCTCCGCAGCGTTTTCGTATTTCTGAAGCCGAATAAACACAATAGAGAAACACCGAACCTTGAAGAACTTCTTGATGTTGGCATAGAAGTTGAAGGCCGGGCGACCGAAGGCGTCGGCTGTCTCGTCGTTCATGAGCATAAGGGCGGCGGGTTTCTCGGCGGATCCACCTTGGAACGTGGCCGGCAAGGCCTCACAGGCGTCGACGATCTTCTTCGTGAGATAGTCACGGCGTCCGAGTTCATTGCCGAAGCGCTTTCCCTTCGAGTTCAGCAGCAGAGCGCCCTTGCCTCGGAGGGCCTCAGCAGCCAGGAACTTGGTGCTCGCTCCCGGATCTGCCGGATCGATGAAGCTTGTCGGGTGGATCTGCACTCGGTTCATTCCAATAACCTGCAGAAGACGTTTCTCAGAGGAAGGAAAGGAAAGGAAACCTCAGCGCCCATGGCACGCGCCATCTTCACTCCGTCTCCACGGGCAAACGCGCCGTTCGTCGTTGGGAACTTCGCCTTCTCCGGCGCGAACTCGAGGACCAGCGACGCGTCCTCCTTCGTATCGGCGCTGAAGCCGCCAGTCGTGAGCACCACGGCCTTTCCGTTGATCTCCTCTGAAGAACTCAGATTGAAGGAAAGGAGCAAAAAAGCTCATCATGCGAAGGCATGCTGAGATTAGAAACGGAAATTGAAATGCTCACCAACGCGCTTCTCGCCATTCGGCTGCACGCGAACGCCAGTGATGTACTGGTTCCAGGAGACGAGACCGAGCACCTTTGTATTGAGACGGATCTGGATATCGTTGGGTCGCTCCTTCTGCAGCTCCTCGAGCTTCGTCTTCAATGCTTTGATGATGCCAAAACCGACAGGCAGCGGCTTGCCCTCTTTCGGTGACGGGATCCTACAAGCTTGTTCTGATCACAAATCATGAGACAAACCAATGAGTGCGCGGCACAGAGTGGCCGCCGCACAGGTTCACATCGCCAAGGTCAACGCCGTTCTCCTCGAGAAACTCCACGGCCTCGCGTGACGAATCGACCTGCAAGCACTTGTTGACGACGAACTGACAAAGGCAAACAGAATACAATTTGAAATTGAACTCACGAGAATGTCGACGAGGATGGGGTCATTCTCGCGATCGCCGGCCGACAGCGTGTCCGAGTAGAAGAGGTCGCGCGAGTCGTGGATGCCCAGCTTCTCCTGCGTCTCCGTGTTGCATGCGCTGATGCCTGCAAGATTACCCATCAGAAGAAGACAGGAAGAACGAACCGCTGCTGGCTTTGGCAGAGTTGCCACCGATATTCGCCTCCGAGTCGACGAGGACGACCTTGCCGCCGGCCTTGACGATCTCGATGGCCGCCGACAGTCCGGCGAGTCCAGCGCCGACGACGACCACCGGCTCCTCGGGTCCCGGCGCCTTGATCTTCGTCTCGGCCATCTTCGTCACGACAAGAACGACGACGAAGAGCAACCACACCGCCTTCATCACACAACAAGAAAGAACTGCACTCCTCTCAAAAATACGCACGCCCGCTCCGCGACACGCGTAAACAGGAGTCACGGAACATTCATTTACAGCCGCTTCCTCCCTCCCTACAACATTGTCGTGAGAGATTGAAGACCTGTTACTTTTATTCTCTCCAGCCCTATGCTGGGTTTTACCATTACAAAACCGGGAAGGTTTGTGTTTCATAGCTGATTTGTTAGTTCATAGACAAGTAGTCAACAATTGAACGACAGCAAGTGGATACTCTGTTTGCGTGCAAGAGTGAAGTTTGTAAAGGGCGAAGAGAGGAAGAAGGCGAATTGCAAGCGGGAGAAGGGAATAAGAAGCCATGTTCTAGGACCTGTGTGCGGGGACTCAAGTCGAGATCGTCATACGACGTTCATCAGAAGACTTTCGGAATCGCGACCCTAGAAGCTTGGAGGAGGAAAGAGGAGAAAGAAGCCGGCGGACCCGGAGGAAAGGGAAAAATTTGAGGAGAAAACACCCCATGCGTAATGGACGTGGAGAGACTCCCAGTGCCTATTTATCGGAGAAAGTTGTGCTGCTGCGTGGTCACAACACACGTACAACGTGTGCCACCGCTAATAGGACGTGCCATTTGCAACGCCCTCTTGTGCTATCAGGTTCTCTCAGCACTCCCTTGCAGAAACCCCATAATACAAGGTGATATGAACTCAGCAACTCGACAAAGGATGTGAAAGAATATAACGGAAGAATAGTACATAGAAAGGAAGAGAGAGAGTTCTGTTAAAGCTACGATGAAAGCGCGGCTCTAGACAAAGGAAGAGAAGCGTGTCACCCACATTCACCGAACCGAATTGAGGAGGAGTTTGAGGGGGGAAGAAAACTACAATATTTCTTCGAAGTTTTTCCGAAAGAAAGAAAACTAAAGAGAAGAAGGAAACTGGACAAAAAATATATCTGAAAGTGTGTTGAGCGACGATATGCCACGGGGCGTGAGGGGCTCGGGTCACGAACGTCGTGACTCGGGTTCTACAGTACGACAAGCTCATTGGAAGACAAAGTAACAGCGGGTTTCTCATAAAAGAAAATACATAGACGCAAAAGCAAACAAAAGGCCTCTGCATAACTTCAAACATTGGCAATCAACGCAATCTACCGGGCGGGAAACACCTCAGAAGCATAAAGAGTACAAAAAGATCTCTTCAAGAAGAGCTGGAGGAATTGGACGCCGTCGGCTCAGACGTCGAGGCCTAAATGCGTTATACTTGATGAGAGTGGGAAGTTTCTCTACCTTGACGGAACTGGGCTCGCTCGCCGTATCACTAATGGATTCTAAGTCGTCTGATTGGCGTGGCTCCTCCGGCAACGACTCCGTTGAAATACGACGAAGGTCTGCATGGAGGAAGCGACGGACGGGCATGCACGGAGCCTCGAAGTTCTCGGCCGAGTTCGAACTATCAAGATAAAGAGGCGCCAATTCTGGAAAACCTTGATTGTGGTGTCGGCGGGTCGTTGAGTGACGGGTAGGCGAAGGGCCGATCGCATGCCAATGGCGACGAGCTGTTCCTGGAGAGGGGACAAGTCCTCTTCGACTCGCCGTCACTTTCCAAGCCATTGACAGAGCTCGGATACCGTCTCTTCAGACTTTGCCGCATTATAATCGGACTCTCGCTCCTGCAACAATTCCTCTCCTCTTCTCTCACAACAAACCTTAGAAGGCGACCACGTGTCGGGCTCTGCGTGGGACTCGGACTGGCCGAATATGGAATGTTGCTTCTCACAATTTGTTGTGTTGACGGCGAATAACATTGCTGAAATGAGAGAAAATATTCGCTTCAGAGAGGGGGGTTCTCACTCTCTCTACCTTGCTGTCATGGGCGCAAGTGGGCGAGGGCGTGCAGCTGTGCGGTAGAAAAACGTTCGTGAGGATGGAGATGGGCTCCGTGATGTTTCGCTCATCAAGAGATTGCGGCCGTGGTGGTCGCGTTTCCGCCACTCGAAACTCCTCAAGGCCTTCAGACACCTAAAAGAATCATCCTTTTCCATACTAATTGGAGTGGATTAGCGAGATTCGTTTAGCGATTTGGAGAAG
Organism: Poikilolaimus oxycercus; assembly: GCA_034700245.1. Lineage (NCBI taxonomy): Eukaryota > Metazoa > Nematoda > Chromadorea > Rhabditida > Rhabditidae > Poikilolaimus > Poikilolaimus oxycercus. Next base: position 111,757 of record JAQIXL010000004.1, read on the forward strand.
ACACATCAGAAGCTAGAGACGGAGACTAATTGCTGGAGTGCTTGTAGGCAGTCACCGTCTCTCCACTTTCATTACGAAAAAAAATCTACCTGTTGGGAAGCCTTGACAAGACGTTCATGGGCCACTTCACTCTCGTTGCCGCACGATGATTCACGTCGAATGTTGGCTACACGACCACGAGGCGTGTGCAGCCCGATGACCGGCAGTGTGTCTTCCTAAAAGAAATTCAGTCAACGGTTTCGGTTAGAAAACCTTCAATCATCGTTACAGTATACCTCTTTCTATAAATGGCTTCCAAGATTCCCACCTTTCCCTTTGATTGCTTGCGAGGGTTCTCATCCCAATCGGTTCCGTCCATGTCGAAGCCGCTGGCGCTCTCGCTGTCTGAGGACGAAGAGCTGGATGATCGTCGCGAGGATCGAGGCTGGCCATCCCAACGGCCCTCCTCGCCACGAGTGAAGGAAGAGTCGAAGGACGAGCGAGAGGACGACTCCGAGTCCATGGCGCCTGCAGAGAGGAAGGGGTTCTTCAAGCTGGCGTCTAATATGGTGACGAAGAAGCGCGATTTCGCACATCAATCTGCTGCTAAATAGGGACATGTACTCCTCATCGCACATTCTTTCCCTTTCCTTCATTTGCTGCAAGTGACAAACGCACATACCAGGAAAGTCGGGCTGTAAACGAGGCAGGATCCCTGATGCGAAAGCTGAAGACGGCGAGGGCTGCGAGTACATTTGCCTGAAAGCCGAGACGCATAACCGAACGTTCAACAAAAATTTTCCCCAGTGTGAAGGGAGAGGAGAAGAAGACTTACGTTGATGCAGCGCCGCTGTCGCCACTATCGAGGCGTTCCTCCGTTTGAGGTGATGTCATGTTCGTCTTCTCCCTCTCCTCCTCCTGCAAGAAAGATCTCAGATGGCGTCGCATCCTCAAGCGTTCGAGAGACATGAGGAGAAAAAGGAGGGAGCACCCATCCCATGAATGCAAATAACAGAGATCTCGGTCGCATTGCCACGAACGAGGTAAATTCTTGGGGAGAGAATAGGGGACACCACGGATCTGATCGATTCCAGAATCGCCCACCTCTTGCGCCTGAGAATTGGATGCGCAGGAAGAAGAAGAAGACGCGGAGAGAATGGCTACGGCGATGTCCTCATGGGCATTTGTGTGCCGTTACGGCGAGGAAGAGGCGGCGGCGGGCGTCCAAAAGCCGTGGCCGAGACGATACGCGAGGCGGCGGCGTTTCCACAGAGACGCGAGAGGAGGCCGCGACGATGGAGAATTGCGATGAATGCGAAGGGGGGAACGACGGGGCGAGAAAGGGGCGACACGAGGCGCTCCTCGTTGTGTGTGGCTGCGTCGCCGCGCGAGCGCCTCTCGCTGCTCGGCCGGCGCTCGGGTGTGCGCGACGCCCAGACATTTCGCGTTGAGACGCGCGACCAGCGACGCAGCGCGTCGCTCGGCGCTACGGAGGACAAGCGGGGAATTGGACTTTCTTTCGTCTCCCAAACAGAGCCTTGGTGAAAGAGAAGAATATAAAGAGTTGTAAAATAGCGCTAAATCTAAGGCCGTGATTATCATGAAGCCAAATCACAAAGAACTGCTTCAATAACTTAGATAATGATGCAAGTTTTCAAGACTAAAAATCGTCCCGCGGTTTTTGATTGCATCAAACCTCGGTGCTTCCTCTCGACAATGCCAGGACCCAAACGCAAAACAAGCATTGCAAAATGCTTGGTAAGCTACGAGTGTTTAGAGCAAATAGAACCATTGTCCTTACCCCAACTCGTTTACCTACAGTATCAATACTCTTACGGCCGGGGTGAACTACTCATGAATCTCGGCAACGGAAAGGTCTTCGGGGGAGAGAAGACGCTCCGGCCTGTTCCGGCGTCAAGATGAGAGAGCAGAGAGTGCGCCGTCCACGCGGAGGCCGCCACCGATTTATTGATGGCAAATTTCATTTCCGCTCTTGATGGATCATTCTCGGGCGACTCGACGGCGAACTCTTCGTCTTGTCGCCGTCCATAGTACATCTCCCCGTCAATGGATAACCACAAAGAAGACCGAGAAGCAAAGCAAACATGTCAGAATTCGTCGACTCCAAGCGGCATTTGGCAGGGATTTTCTCGTCGCTCTGGAAGTGATCGACGGGCCCGTCGGTGGTTGTTTTGCTTTCATATGGGAGTGCTTATCGGAGAAGGAGGAGGCAGCAAAGAGAAGTCGACGAGGATCACCACGCAATCCTTATCCTCCTTCTCGCCGTCCGTCCATCACACGAACTGGGAGGGAGACTTCCGTCGTGAGGGTTGCGCGCTCGCCCTCTCGCTCTCGTCCCCGCAAGCTCGCGCGCTCCCCTTTCACCATCCCCTATAATGGATTTATGATATACAAACGAAGAGCTAAGTACGAGCAGATCGATAGGGAGCCACAGGCTTCCTGCCGGTGAGTTGCAGCCGTCGCTCGTTTAGCCTGTTGCTGGTCTTCCCTTGTGCGAGAGGGGTCTGATTGCTCTCCGTGGAGACGACCTCAAGAGACCCTCCTCCTGTCTCTCGTGTTCCGCTTCCGCTGCCATCCCCTCTCCTCTCGCACACACAAATGTTCACAAGCAAAGCGCACAAAGACGAAAAACGCCTCGCATTCGGTGCCCGATGCGCGCGCGCTTTGCATCTGTCTGAGTTTTCTCCATTCGCTCTTCCTCGTCGCCTCGCTCTTTTCGAGGCGTCAAAAGGAATTCAATAAGACTTTAGGAATATCCTATTGGCCCGGGTGTGTGGGAGGAGGCCCAAAAACATTCTCAGCGAGCTGTCTGCGGGCCGTCTTTGGCGAGACTCTCTCAGGCATTTTTTTCTCGGAAGCCATTCCTCTTCAAAATCCGGCCTGGAAGAACTCTCTTGTGAAAAGCAAGAGTGATGTCGTGTCGCGTGGGACGCAGACATTTTTTACCGTGTCAAACTCGCCATCCTTCACCCTCTTCCGACGACCCTTGATGGAAGGAGACGGGGGCTACTCGTGAATGCATGTGATACTCATTGAGTGTGCATCGATCTTTGACTGCTGCACTCTTCACTGATAGAGTCATTTTATCGGTCAGCCGGCTCATGTCGCCGACTTGAAGCCGGGCGTGGAGAGTTATGTGCCGAGCGGCGCGGGAAAATCGACGGTCACACCTTGTGCCAATTCTCGTAATTCCGTCTTTCTCTCTCGGTCTCTCCCTCTGCCCACCTTTAGGCTTCGCATCGATTCACCTGAAGCCTGTGTCCTTTGTTCTTTATAAAGCGCCTCCCTTCGTCCAAAGAGTTCCCGCCCCGTGGACGGAAGCCACCTCCCTCCCTCTCTTTTGGTCCCAGTCGTCCTCAGTCGTTTTTTGTTTAATTCCTGACCGGCCAGAATTCTTTTCCGGTTGCCGACAACCCGCTGATTTGTGCCTCGTTCAGGAATGACGGGAAACGGCTGCCTCAACGAGGTGCACGGGGAGACCCATGAGGATTTCGAGGATTTGCGGCGCGTCTATAGGTATGTTTGATTGAGGTCGTCGAGATGAAGAGACAATTCCAGGGAGATTTTCGCTGATGGCTTGGAGAGGGCCGGCTCGGCGTTTGCCGCCTGGCGTAATGGCGAGCTCGTTGTGGATCTCTGGGGTGGAGAGGCCGTTCCGGGACGGCCATGGCAGCATGACACCCTGACCGTACTCTTTTCGACAACAAAGGTAGAACTGTTCATAGTGAATCAACTATTCTTGTTTTCAGAGTATATCGTCTCTAATTCTTGCTTATGTACTGGATCGTGAGGGCATCAGCTACAATGAACCCGTCACCCGGTTTTGGCCTGAATTCGGTCAACACGGCAAGGAGAGTTTGACAATTCTCCAAGTGACACTTCATCAGGTTTGAATTGAGACCAATATTGCCCAAAGTAACATTAGGCCGGACTACCGTACGGCGAGACGCATGTAACCCAGGATGACGTAAAGGACTGGCAGAGGATGAGCAGAGTCTTTGAAGAAATGAAGCCAGTGTGGCCACCGGGTTCAGCTGCGGGCTATCATGCCCTCACTTTCGGTTTCCTCATTGACCAACTCGTCAGAAGAATCGACTCAGAAAAGCGTGGAATCAACGAAATCCTCAAGCATTTGATCGAGAAATTCGGTGCGCGTGTCCTTTTTGAATAGCCTTTGTTGCCTCCAGGAATTGGCGACCTCCACATTGGCCTTCCGGATGCAAGTGTCAACGAGCGAGTTGCCGAGTTGAGGGCGCCGAACGACCAAGAAGTTGAAGAAGAGGGCGCCCTTTGCCCAGAAGCCCTCAGACGTTATCGTCTTGGCGATAATGAGCACAACGCGAAACTCTACGAGACCTGGTGGTGGATCACGACCAACGATGTGAGGCATTTCCATCGAAAAGAAAGAGATCCAAAAACCAAAAGATGACGTCAATTCTTGTTTTCCTGGATCTCTTGAGCCTTCCCAAAGAGACACTATTCAAGAGTGACTAACGAGCAGCTTGGGCTTTTCAGTACAACAAACTGGAGAATCGCCTCTTGGCGATGCCCTCGAATATGGGACTCGGAAATGCGCGTTCCCTCGCCCAACTACATTCACTACTCACGAAAAAGGACTTCCTCTCTCCATCTGCCATGGAACTTCTCGAAAAGCCCATTCTTGAAGAAGAACAAGACGTCGTCAATGGGTATCCCGAAAGCAAAGGCTATGGCTTCCAGTTCACCAAGAGTCCAAAGGTAAGGACTTTCCAGGAACTCCTTTCTGCACTTGTTTGCACATTGTCAGGCGCAAGTACGGCAAATCGGATTTCCTCAAAAAGGCGTGTTCCAGGGGCGTTGGATCTTCGGTCACTCGGGCTTTGGCGGGCAGAATGTGCGAGTCGACGTCTCTGAAAGCCTTGCCTGGGCATACGTCTGCAACGGTCTCAAAGTCGCCGATGCGGATCTCGTCGAGCCCTTCAAGCGTCTCACACAACGTCTCTACGAGCTTCTGCCAGCTCGAGACTGAGTCTCCCGCCCCGAAATAGCTCTGTTCGTCATCAGGGCTGTCTCTCTTTCGCTCGGTCCGACATCAAACCCTCGCCTTCTGTGCCGCGAGCGCCCTTGCCTTCTCTCTCCCTCATTCCCTCCATCGGCGCTTTCGTCGGCCCCGTCGCACGGCTCTGTCACGGGCGACGGCGACGGCGCGACCTCGCCCCGAGTCTCGTACACGCGTCACTCATCTCGGTCACTCTTCGCTCTCATTGCGTTCTTGCGGTTTGTTGCTGCATCCGCCGGCCCGGTGCGCGCGTCCCCTGGAAGCCTCCCAAATGTTTGTCTAGATGAGGGAGAGAGAAGAGAGGGGATCCGGCGCACTTAGCACCCATGTTTCCTCCTCGGTGACACTACTCCCCTCCCTTGTCTCCTCTTCGTGTGAGGTCTAGTTTCCCTTGTTCTATTTGCATTGAATAGAAGAGAATATAAGAAAAATATGGCTTGAGAGATGCCAAACAGAGATGAAAAATGCTCTTTAGTGTCATGTGACTTTTCGTCGCCTTCTACATGGTCGTGTTCTCCTCGTAATCTGTGATAGAGAACCCCTCTCCTCCTCCTCCACCTCTCCTCTTCCCAGTCGGCCTCCTCCCTCTCACTCGTACTGTCTCACGTAGGAGGTGCACAACGATCACGTGTGACCCTCCCTTCGAAATCTCGTCGTCTTGTTTACCGCGAGTGGTTGTTCATCATCATACTCAGTCTCCCTCTCTTGTCATGTGCGTGGTATTTGCGTTATGACTCTTTTAAGCCACACTCACATTACGGTGCGGCATAGGTGTATCTGGTCTAGCCTAGAAATGGACTACTTGGAAAGTAAGTGGATAGAGTGAATAAAAGGATTTCTCAACTTCAAAACGAGAACGGAAAGATTTTCTTCTGAAGGAATGAAGACTAAGTGTATCTCTAATGAGAGACGGGCTCAAATTATATTTGCTTATTAGTTCGTCTCTCGGAAATTTTTTTCTCTTCCATTTCTCAAAAACGAGGCGTGTAGTGCAAGATTCTCGTTTCCCGCCTTCGTTTTCCAATTTTGGGTATTCCCCCGTCTTCATCTCATTTTAAGCCTCTTCTTGCGGGGTGCAAATCCCCGCTGCAGAGACAAAACCTTTCTCAGATCCTCCAAGGGGCTGCGTTCAGATTTTGAACCCCCCCTCCCTCAATTTCCTTACAAAGTCTTTCTTGCTTAACAACGCTTCGATAGCCCGAGGAGTCCGCCTTCCCCGGAACTTGGAAGCCAGCTAGAGACAGCGCGCCTCAGTGAGTGTCCCTTGTGGCGGCGGCCCGTTCTTTCCTTGTCTGGAAATGCCCTGCAAGGCGGCTAGGCCGGCTCCCTTGGAGTCGCCGCTCTCCACACCTCTTGCGTCATTTCGTGTGCCGAAGTTGCGTAAGCGGGAGGAGGAAAAGAGGCGCGTATGGTGGGAGTCGAGGTGCAAACGCGGAGATAAGCAGGTGAAGTCGCGAAGGCCGGCGTGGCACGCCTTTGTGTGACCTCGGCACTGGTGTTCCCCAGGCCCTTTAGAAAGGCTGGGTGAAGGCGAGCAGGAATGGGAAGAGAGACGGGCGATCGTTGTCGCCTCTTCTTTGCTCTCTCCTCCCCCTTCCTCCGGGGGACCCTCCCCTCCTATGTCCAGACGAATGCTGGCTACTGGTTTGTCCACATGTGCTCGAGAGAAGAGTCGGTCCGTTTTTTGTGCTCCTTCTCGGACGCGCTTTCGGAGCTGGGAGACGCGCACGCGCGTCGCGTGCCGCGCCACGGCCTTCCTCGCCGTCCTTCCCTCCCTTCGCTACCTGTCCGCACTCCTTCTGAAGTGACTTCATCGACTTCCTGTCACGTCTCACTTTCAGCCTCCTCACCTTCTCTCATGTCTAGTCTAGAACTCTCAGAGCAATTGAGGCTTCCTGTGGTTGAAAGCAATCTCTTTCCAAGGGCAGCCTAGTCATCCACCGCGAAGACGGTCTTGAAATGTTGAAATCGTTGAAATTCCACGTCGCCTTCTTGAGACGACGAGGCTCGTCGTTGCATTGTCAGTGTGTGCCGTGAAGCTCTCCGCCGGTGGTCGACGAAGTTTTTCCACCAGAGACTAGGGCGTATTTCCACACGCAGCACAATTCGGGCTCTCGGATCCCATTTCGTCCTCCTCCCTCTTCGCTTGTCTGCCTCATCGTGTCTCGTCTCCCCTTCCTTCGCCCCGTCGCAAATGTATCGTTTCACCTTATTGTTCGCCGATGACTCAGCACTTGTTGGTCGACGGAAAAAGTTGTAGAGACTTGATGTGAATGTTTGATTCTAGGCTTCGTTGGAAGATGCCCTTGCCGCTATTCGGCAAGTCCCATAAATCTCCAGCTGAGATCGTGAAGAACCTCAAGGAGAGCCTCGTCCTCATCGAGAAGGGCGACAAGAAATCGGACAAGGCCGTTGAGGATGTGAACAGATGGCTAGGCACCGTCAAGAGCATCATCTACGGACATGATGGACAAGAACCGAATACAGAGCAGGTGTGTCATGAAGGGACTATGAGAGAATTTGAATCGTCATGCTTTCATGCGGATTTCGTGCACATTTTGGGAATTCCATAGGAGTGCCGTAGGTGTGAATGAGGTGTTTGAGCTATGAAGCCGCGAGCAGTGAGCAATGTGCTCGTCACTGTGACACGCAACAGAGAAGGGGGTTTCTCTCGAAACCTGAGAACGTCATGGGAATTACGTCTCCCTGAGAAACAAGCACACGTCCATATTTCAGGTGGCACAGCTTGCGCAAGAGACCTACAACGCCAACGTTCTACCCCTTCTTATAAAGAACCTGACCAAGTTGGACTTTGAATCACGCAAGGACGTGGCACTTATTTTCAACAATCTCCTTCGACGACAAATCGGCACACGATCGCCGACCGTCGAGTATCTGTGTGCTCGACCCGAGATTATCCTCACGCTTCTCAAAGGGTATGATTCAGCAAAGATTGAAAAGTGTTCTTCTTTACAGGTATGAAACCAGTGAGGTGGCGGTGACGTGTGGCTCGATGCTTCGAGAATGCATTCGACATGATCATCTTGCCAAAGTGCTCCTCCATTCCGACCAGTTCTACACCTTCTTCGTCTACGTTGAAGTCTCGACCTTCGAAATAGCCTCGGACGCCTTCGCGACTTTCAAGGTCAGAAATTGCCTGGAATTTCGTGTCTGCGAACTTGGAGGAATTTCTTAAACACTTCAAAGCTTTACAGGATCTGATCACCAGGCACAAGGCGCTATGTGCTGAGTTCCTCGACAAGAACTATGACACCTTCTTCACGGAATATCAGAAGCTCCTTCTGTCGGATAATTATGTTACACGAAGACAATCCCTCAAGGTTTGATTCTTTCTGTGAAATTGAAGATCTTTAGCTCCTCGGTGAGCTCCTCCTCGATCGCCACAACTTCAACGTTATGACCCGCTACATCAGCAATCCGGAGAACTTGAAGTTGATGATGAACTTGCTGCGCGAGAAGAGCAAAAGCATCCAATTCGAAGCCTTCCATGTCTTCAAGGTGAGAACGGGTCTCATGGATTATTTATGAGTTGGCGAGACGACAAGGCGTTCATTTGATCGGCAGCTCGCTGACATCTCGAGTTTCCTCCTTGTCACACTCGAGCATATCACTCAAGAGAAAGTCTCGAGTTTCAGGTCTTCGTCGCGAATCCCAACAAGCCGCGACCCATCTCCGACATTCTGCTGAGGAACCGTGAAAGGCTCGTCGACTTCCTCACCAGCTTCCACACGGATAGAACCGACGACGAGCAATTTAACGACGAGAAGGCCTATCTCATCAAGCAGATCCAGGAGATGAAGGCGCCTGTCTCTTAGCTCTTCTTCTTCTAGTTCTTTATCTTCAAGCACATAGTCATGCCACCGCAATGCGGGAAGCGTCTCGTTGCTCTTCTTCGAATTACTTCTTCCGCGTCGCCTTAGATGTTGTCTCATTGTCAGCCTTCCACACATGCGTGTCGGTATCTTCGCTTCACAACTTCTTTTTGTCTTTATTTACTGATTTTTTAGCAGAGCTCATCCTAGTTGGCACTTTCAAGCCCTACGTACACGCTGTCTTTCAGTTACTTGAGAACTTGCACCACTTTTGCGAACTTATTACACAAGACGCATACGCTTCATTCTGTATTCACTCAAAAGAGTCTCTCCTCTAAGTTATCCCGTCCTTATTAATGTGTCGGTATTGAAAAATGAGCTGAACGCCGTGCCTTGGAAATCTCTTGATATACTGCTGCGAGTTCAAAATCTTCATAGAGCTCAAGACGCTAGCATTAGCTTTTGCTTTACGAACTTTGTCCTTGTAAGACCTTTGAAGAGTATGTAACTTCTCTGTTCCTTCCACAAGCTTGGGTCTCATAGAATTCTAGCCTCTGTCTCCTATGACCATTACGACAACTTCGAAGCCTTCTGTGATTTTGAGCAATATTTTAGGTTAGCTCAGCGTGTGCAGCTCTTGAATCCCCCTTATGTTGGAATCCCGTACAATTTTGCTGCGTTAGCACATGTCGGAGAACAAAGATCTTTATAAGTTATCGTCTACAATGTATTGGCCACAGACACGAATACACTTATTGAGGGCTAACGACAACCATAACAGAGAGAGGAGAAGACTTTCCCGAGAGACAACAACGCCCTTCCCTTTTATATTGTTTCTTAAGCAAGGAGGAGGCTTCCATTATGAAAGAGCGGATCACGGATGCAAGGGCTTGGCATAGAAACGGAGGGCGTATCGAAACATCTCATTGCAGAACAAAGAAGTGAATTTCGCAAATTCGGAGTTTCCGATTCGTATTCAACTCTTTAAGAAGGGGTGTTTGACAGAGGTGGACGGATGCTTGAGCGAAAACTCGGCAGTCACCCACTCGACCACCGAGTGTGAGGAAACAGAAACAACCAAAAAGATCATCTACTTTAGGAAAAGGGGAATACTCGTGTTCTTGAATCGATTAGACAATGCGGAATAGAAAGGAATCAACAGAAGACAATTGGGATGGGAACCTGAGTTCGAAGCCTTTCATTCCTGGAGTGTCTGGAAGCCTTGAGTGGGTAGACCGCCGGCCTTGCCCGTCAACTCGAGCTGCGAGTCGATGATGTGCGCGAGCTCCGACGGCGATGGCACGCGACCACTCTCAAGTTTCGACCAAATCTGCAGTAATCATATTGAAGTTACATGTTCAAGAAATAGCAAATAAATGCAGTGGAGGAGCTCTCTTTCACCTGTGCATCGCCGAGGTAGATCTCAAAAGCGCCCGTCGAAACGAGTGGCGCCTCGAGGGTGTTGCAGATGAGGAAGAAGGAGAGGCAGGCGACCATCTTGTTGTTCTGCGCCCACAGCCAGATGCTTGGCGTCGCCACGCCAATCCTCTCGAACGGATTCACGTTCGCGATCAACGCCACCATCGCCGCGATTCGAACGAAACCGACGAACTGAAAGAAATTGGGTTTTCTTGACTTCACTTTCGGGCTTCAGTTGAAGACTTTTACGAAACTTGCTTTGAATGAGCGGTCGAAGACCACAACCTTTACAAAAACATACTCTTGCCGAATGCTAGAATGCCTTTCAAGATGCGCTAACTACACGATTCTCGACGTCACCGACGTGCATAAGGCCTTCAGACGTAGTGGGTTCGCTTGGGTTCAAGGAAAAGGTCTTCGAGCTTCTGCTGCATCGACAACACCCTTACGCATTTTCAGACGAAACGCCCGCGGTAGAAAGTTCGTGTGTTGAAAAGTTTCCCCCCACTAGGCACTCAACTCCGAACAAAGCCAATTGCAGGAAGAGAGAGATGATGAGCGGCGATGGCACTCGCATGTGCAATCGCCCCCCTTCTCGCCTTGCATACGCCACTTTCCTCTACTCAGCGTGACGCAACGTGGACGAGGAAGCGCCTCGTCTCCTCTCTCGTGCCATCGTGCAAAAGATGAAAATGGTCAACTGACCTGTGCAAGCACGGACTTCCACGCGACGGCCGGGTAGTTACCGCCTTCGATGTTCATGTTCGGGTACTTCTCCTTGATGAAAGCCGAGAACTGATCGAAGGCCTGGCGATAGCCACATGAGACGCTGAAGAAAACTTTCAAGGGAAAAAAGGTCGAACCAGAACAAGAACTTGAGTGTTGGCAAGTCCTTGAGGATCTTGGGTGGACCGTCGAAGCTCGTCGGCTCGCGAACCTCGAGGTGTTCGTGTTCCTCCTCGGCTGTGTCTTCATCGCCGAATTCGCGCCTGCAAACGGCAAGCGTTGATTTGCATTTTGTCTGTTCTCGCCCGGCTTCCCTCCCTACACCCTCACTTCAGTCACAGTGATGCGCATCAAGGTAGAGACGCGACAGTAAGAGGCAAAATGATAACTCAAGCTCTCACCGAAAGTCGGCCTTTTCGTCGTGTTCATCTTCGTCGTGGTGGTGCGTATTGGAGAAGACGTCCTTGAACGAGATGAGGGCAACAACAAGAAGGAAGAAGAAGCCGCCTCGTGACACCATCCTCTGCAAAGTTCCAAAAGAGATCGACAAAGAACGAAAACGTTCGTCGGAAAACGTTGAGAAAACTCGAAGAAAATGTGAAATTTTTCGCACAGGATTTCGTTGGATTTGTGTACTAAATTAATGCCGGCTCATGCAAAGTTGAAGTCAATTGACGGGACCAACCCCAAGTATCGAACAAGTTGTATGGCGCGACAATTCAAGTGGTGGGGAGTCAAGGGCAGTGCTCCGTCCTGGTTTCTTGCTGTTGCCGCACGTCTCTTGCATCGAACGCATGACCGTATTCGCCCTTCAACATTTCACCCGAGCAGACGTCGTTTCCTTGAACATCTCTGCATACACTGTCGCTTTCAATTAGATGCACATGACGATATGCCCGCCGCCGCTTCCGCCTTCCCTCTCGTATTGCATTGATCTCCTGAAAGACCACGAATGGCCTCGCTCGCTCGTTGCAGAAGGAGGAGTCGTTGACGTATTTATTTTCGGTGCGTCGAAGGCGGCGTGGGGCGCCTGAACGGGCGACGACCACGCCACGAGGTCTCGCGCTTTCCTCTGGCGCTTTTCGACTCCTCGTTTTTCATTTCAGCGTGAGGCAAGGGGGACGACGTAGATTCGTGGGGGAGGAAGAAGATCGAGAAGGGAAACTCTCTGACGTGAGAGAGTGCCAACGACCAACTTCCACTCCATAACTGCTGACAAGACATGTGTCTAGCCAAAGAAGTCGACGCCTTCCGGATTGCTGAACACATACTTCTGGCATTTCCACTAGCCAAACGCCGAGTTCTGTCTCCTAAGCGACACACTTTCTTATTGGCTTTGTTTCCGGAGAAACTCTGTAAGTGCACCAAGTGGCTTCGTTAGCCAATGGGAGAGGACACTTCTTCTCTTTAGCGAGAATCGCGGTGAAGCCGCGAAACCATAACAGAAGAGAGACAACGCACACATACAACGTCGCAGCTAACGACGAGTTACTTTATGAGAAGAGAAGGATGGATGGGGGTGGACAGAGGGATGATGGGATGTGTGCGTATGAGGAGGAAGTCTCAGTGATGTGATAGTGGGTGCCGACATTGTCTTGAACTGTATAGATGATGGGGCAGTCCCGACGTGGAGGAGGAAGGAAGAAGGAAGGACGACGACGATGAAGTGAGTGGGTGTATTTCTTGACGCGCGAGTTTGAGACGGCTGATGGCGGATGGAAGTGGTGCAGAAGAAGGAGGAGTGGACGTGCCCAACTTTGAGTTTGAGGTTGTGATTTGTGTGGATGAAGAGCCTCTTCTCTCATCCAACTCTCTCTCTCTCGTCTTTCCAAACTTTCAGCGACGGCCGACATCGCCGAGTCGGTCGAGGGTGCCAAAGTTCTTGAGAATATGATTCACGACCTCGGCGTTGTTGCGCTTGCTCATCGTCAGTTCCGGCTCCTGCAGGACAAAGAGTTAGGGAGATTCAAGAGGGAGCCCGTGTGTTCTGTGTGCTTCTTGATTCACACAGGAGGCCGTTTTTAAAGAGCCCAAAGAAGGGAGAATGACGAAGGACGTCGAGCACGAGGCTCCCTTCTTTGTGCGTTGGTGGACGCTGTCTCTTCCCCCACCACGACATAAAGCCCGACCGACGCACACGGCGCGTCTTCTTCCCGAAAACGCCCAACCCCTTGTCCTCCCTCCCTTCTCCTTCCTCGATGTCGATGCTTCAAGATCTCTTCTCACCTGAAGATTGTAGTCGAAGCGTCGGAGCGCTCGGTTTGAGGGATATCGGACGAGGAGTCGGGCGAGTAGCCGGTTCTGGGCTCGCTGAAACACGAGAAATGAGGGGGAGATCGCGTGATTTGTGTGATTCACATGTAATTGGCTTCAAAGGACTAATCCTTCTACCCTCTGGGGTTGAATGTTCTTTCACAGAAAACCCTCCGAAACACATCAACAACCAGTCAAATGGATGTTGTTCAAGAACGACACGTACACAGAAGACTAGAACTTGATGAAGACTCACGAACCTTCTCCTCATCGTCCTGAGCGGAGCCGAGGACGACGCACACCGCCAACAACAAGAGGGCCAAAAATCGAGAAAGGCTCATTTCTGCAATCAACTCTTCTTCCTCCACTCTCTTCTCTTCCTTCCAACACTGTGACGTTCTTCGATAATCACATAACACGGTGCGCGAAACAAAATGCATTAAACTCGAACAAAGACGAGGTGCGCCGAGACGGGCAAAAACCCTCGAAAGGGTGGGTGGAGGGAGGACGAGGACCGAATCTCTCGCGTGGGGGTCCAGGACGTTCGCGCTCTTTCGGCCCCCGGCGTCTCCGAGCAACGCCTTCTCTACAGAGAGAATTTCATTCTCTCATTAAGGATTTGATGAAAGTTGAAATGAAGAGCGATGCTTAGACGATGGACGAGCACTGATCAGCGAGGCCACTCTGGCCAAGACGTGAGAGGGAGGAAGACGTGCTCATCGCGAGTCTCCAGGGACAAGTCACGATCAAATGACATGCCCATCGAGAGTTCATAATGTCAAGTTGTCGCCTGGAGGCGGCGCGGCTTTTTTCTGTTTCACGTAGCATGTCCAAGACCACGAAGTTCAGGAACTGATAGCTTCCGGTGCGTGGAAGACGGAAGAACTAAACTCAAAATAGGAAGTTATGAAGAGAAGACGTGGGAGCGCGTCGGAGGAAGGAGGAGAGGAGGGCGGAAAGCAGACTAGCGCTGGCCATTCGGACTGCGCGACGAGGAGGCGGGTTGAGGACGTCGCGCTTAAGTAAGGGATAGTGGGTGTGGTCACTAACGAGGCCAACTTGAAGCGCCTGGCCAAGCCTCTCGGCCATGAGCACAGACTCCTCTCCACCTCGTCGCGGGTCCGTCTTCTCGAATGTTAGCTTGCACCGCGAGTCGGGTACTTCAAGAATGTCGAGAAGCGGCACGGCAATAAAATCGCGTGTGAGGGTGTTTCACGGCACTCGAGTTATGGCGATCACGGGGACCCGCATGGTCGAGCATGGCGTCAACGCATATGAGACTCTTGGAAATCGGCATTTATATTCGCTGAAAGAGAAGCTCGAGTAAAAGTTTGAGATCAAGGACCATATACTTCCAGCTTCTAACCTGCAGTTCTTCTAGTCCAGTCGCGCATTCATAAGAGCTCTTCTTGGCACGACATGCGTGGGATCGAGCGGGTCGAAGAACTTCTGGAGCGTTTAAGGAGCGGAAAAAATACGAGGACTCGTATGTTTCTAGCAGTGATGCAAACATGAAATGATGATGATCGTGGAAGGAGTAGGTGGTCGTGGTAAGAGAGGGGACTCGGATGTGTACGCGTTGCTCAAGAGAAGAGAGTGGGCCTCCTTCAGCGATGGTTGAGTGGGGGCTGACAAGCATAGAAATGGGCTGTTTTGGCCACCTCCACACTAGGGGCTGACGACCACCATCCGTAGCGTGGTGGTGGTGAGGGTCTCCTCCTCTCGATTCCACACTCGAAGTGTGACGAAGCGCGTCCCGCGTTGACTAACTCTGCCATCGGCCGCTCCGTTGATGGATGTTATTTTGATGAGCGAAAGATCGCACAACTTCGTGAATGCGCATGTTCCGGGGGCAGATACACGAATACGACGAGATGGAGGGACTTGGGGCTAGAGGGCAAACTAATAAAACTTCACTTTCCATAGCCCATCTCCACATCACGTCATAGTTCTCGAACACGGTAGGTGGGTGTTTGATTCAGGGTCGCCCCGTCAACTCACGGTTCACGGCGTCGTTCTCTCGTCTTCTCCGGTAGAGGAAGAGAAACGACCTTTTCGAGGCAAGGCAAGCAACCAGAAAACGGAGAAAGGAAGAGAGAGAAGGTAAAGGAAAAAAGGCATCTCACACCGGGTGCCAGAGAGCGGTATCGGTGCGACGGCATCGGGGAACCCCTTTTCGCTCGTCCTTCGCCATCTCTGTCGAGCCTGTCTGTTCCTCTAAAGTCACAACGACCGCTACTCCCGTCTCTCCACCACCGCTACGATCATTAAAAGTGACTGAATTTACGGCACAGGGCATTTCAACCAAGACCCTTCTTGAGACCTTGCACCGTGTCGTCAACCCTTTCATGACGGTGTGGCGGAGAGGGCTTCCCCGGCGATATTCCTGGCTCGCAAAGACGATCATGGCGCAACACAAGCGGGCTTTGCATGCGAACCACTTCTAAGCCTCGCTCCGAACCGGAGAGGATTGTTGTCGGACGGTGCCCTTCTCGTTGGCACGCGGTGAAGTCGGCTACACGATTCATGCACGGTGCCGACGTACCGGCTCGTCTGTCTCTCTCTTCTCTTTTTGACTTCACGTCGCTTTGCGTCTCGCCCACGACCTGTTGATTGTTACCGAAATAGCCGGGCTGGAGATGAAAACAGCGCGTTCCTCAGCGAGAGACTTGATTCCTGCTGCCCCCTATTCGTCGCGAGTCCCAAAGACGACGCGCCCCCGCTCCAGCAAGAGACCGAGTGCGTCATGCACCCGACGAGAGTTTGCCCTCACCTCTCTGAGTGCGCCTTTGTATACGGTAAGAAGGGCGGTTGGCCAAGGCCAGGATGAAGTTGGCACAACGCACGTGTTTGCAATTTGATTTTCTTCACCGAAAAAAACAACATGCCACGTCACGTATTCGCAAGGAGTGCATGCGCCGTCTTCCCGGTCATGCACAAACTACAAAGTGGGGCCTCTTCCTCTGGTTCTGTCTGTGCAAGAGAGGGAAAGATCAGAGTGTGTCTTGACTCTTTGCCTGCGCTCCCCTCCACCGTCCTGCATTCGACCGAGAAGTGGGAGGCCGCCACGCGGCGATGGGACGCGTTGTTCGGTGCGCGCTCCCCGACGACACATCGCCATCACCTTCTCCTCCAACTCCTCCTCCTCCTCTCGGCACTCTTATTTGCCTGACCGCCTTTCGTCGCGTTTCTCTCTCGCTCTCTCGCTCTCTTCTCTCCTCTTCTGCTCTTTTGATTCTTCCCTGTGCCAGAGCGCGCTTGCCCCTCCAACACCGCCGCTCAGAATTGCCGTCGCTCCCTGTGAGCACGCGCCTCGTCGTCGTGTCCCTATTCTCGGAATGTCGACCACGGCCGGCTTCCCATTTCCACGACGACGCCTTGCTGGCGCGTCCTTCTCCTGGCCAGTTGCGAGGTGGTGGCAGCACTCCGTGATCTCGGTCGCCAGTGCACCATTTTCATGTGGTTCTCCGGTCTCTCCCCCTTCTTCTCTCACTTCTCCAAGACGCCATCCACGCCGAAAACGAGTATGTCGTGAGCTCTATTTCGAGCGTTTTCTCGCGTTCTGAACGCACCCACACCTCTCTCGCTCACTCTTCCTCTGGTTCAGCGAGTGCTGGCAATGTTTAGCGGATGACTCTCAGTGACGAGGGTAGGACGCGGAAGAGATGCCTTGTCTTTGGCTTCGTTCAGTTCCCACAGAAACACGTCGTCAAGGCAGGCGCAAACCAGGCTTCTCCCCTCCGTCCCCCCTTTCAGCGAGTTCGTTGCCCGTAGGCATCTAGTCACTTCTACGCACTGTTCTTGTTCTTTCTCTTTCGTTCTCTATTGGCTAAGAGTTCGAAAGAGCGATCAACACTTCTCACTGAGACACACGTTACAATGGGGCGAGCGGATCAGAGGGGAGTGTGACTCCTCACTTTGTTCCCCCCAGCCAGTTCTACGTTCGCGTCGCTTCCTGACCGCTTTCAACACGTAGTGATCTTTGTCCCCATTTCTCAAGGAGAACCAGACTCTCGTTCTGCATCATCATCTCTCTTGAGAGTTGTTGTCCTCACTATCAACTTACTCGTTTTCTCTTGATCTTCAGCACTTCGTGATCAAAAATGCCGAAAGCCTTTCGCACAAAATCCCTCACTGCCCTTCTCGATTTCCACGAGTGCCACGCATTTTCGTCTCAGCGCTCGCCGCTTACCGTATCCGCCTCTGAGGCAAATCCTCCGACCGGTCATGTCAGCAACAAAGTTCAATTGTCAGTGTCAGTGTCGTCGCCCACTCTTCCGGCCCCTAATCACCCTCTGCCGGCTACCAAAATGATTTGGACGTGGGCCAAGTAGTAGGCGGAAATGCCGGTTGTGCGAGGGACGCCGACGTGAAACTGGACCAAACATCAGTTTCAAGGCGGAGAGAGCACGTTTCGTGTGGTGGCGCGTCGCGTGTCGCGGCGCGGCTCGTTCGTACGCATGCCCGCTCTCGTCCTGCGCGCACTCTCTCGTACCCCCACGCTGTCGGCCTGCAGGTTTCTCGCCCGACGGTCGGTCTCCCCCTCTTTGCCTACACCTCTTCCTCCATCACAGAGAGTTTCCACCCCTTCCATGTCCCTCAGTCGCGCGCGCTCTGCCCGATTGTCTCCTCTCTTGGGATTGTGGGAAGCGCGCTGAGAATGCTCCGCCTGTGCCCTTGGCACACCGCGGGTAGCCGCCCCCGTTGAGGTTCTTGAGCACTCGCGCCCTCCCCTCTTCGCACTTAACCCCGCCTTCCACCCCGATCGTCAGGCGCGCGCCTTCCCCAGGGCTCTGTCGACTTCGCCTTCTTATCTCGACGTCACAGCGTCGCCCTCTCATGTCTGAATGCTCACGTTGCGGTCGTCGACCTAATCTTGGTTGATTTCGGGTGCGCGCGCGCGATCTCTTCACTTCTCGGTCGTCGCGTCGTCGTTGTTCGTTCGTCCGTCGTCGGGATTTTCATTCTTTTTATCGCGGACGGCTTCCAGAACGGCGGCGACCGGCGGGCATTTCGCGACCTTCCCACCCGGAAAACCGTCAGTCGTCGCGTCTGTCGATCCTTACCGTGTCGCGTGCGCCTCGTCCACGGCGCGACCGAACGAATTCGCAAAACGCTTCGTGAAAGTGCGCCGTCGGCACAGAGATACGTACTATTCGGAGGGCCTCACGTGAGAAACGACGACCCCCAACCAACCGCCGCGCGCAGACGCCTCCTGCACCGCCACCACAGCCGTCCTTGCTCGGTGCGATCTGAGTGCGACGACCGGTGCGCGACAGTATGAGCGAACCCGAGAGTTCACGGCTCGGCGATCCTCAATCACCGCCCTCCGTCGGTCTACAGTCTCCAAACTCACCAGGTATGCTAATCAAATCTTACCTCGCACTTCACCTCTTCCTCTCCTTGAGAGGACTAAAGTCAAGGTCAAGGGTGTCAAAGTGAGAACCGCGGCATGGTTGCAGGCCGTGAGAGCGGCTCGGATGATGATGAGAGGTCGGGGCGGAAGCGAGCCGCATCGAGCCTGACGACACACGAGCGCCGCACGGCAAACAAGGTAACCGGCGGAGAGAAGAGAGTGGAAGGGACGGGTGTGCATGCAGATCTGTCGCGTTTGTGGCGACAAGGCCTTCAGCTACAACTTCAATGTCATCACGTGCGAGTCGTGCAAGGCGTTCTTCCGTCGCAATGCCAATAAGGAGAAGGAGATCCGATGTCCGTTCAGCGAGCAGTGCGAGATCAACATTGTGTCGCGGCGCTTCTGTCAACGCTGCCGATTGCAGAAATGTTTCAACGTAAGCCGTGTTCTCCTTCTTCTCCCGACGCGCGCGGTGTGTTTGCCGATTGTCACGAGGGGGCCTTCTTCCTTGCTCTAGCCTTGCACTGGTACCCCAAGGCGAACCCATTGGGAAGGCGAACCCTCGTTGTCCTTGCGGCAGTTGCCGTCATTCGAGCCGCGGGGACTTCCCTTTCTCTGCATTTTGTGAGCACACTTTGTCGTCGCCGAGTGGTTTAAGCTAGGCCACGTGCGGGGGAATGAGGACCAACGCACAAGGGCAAAGGCGGCAGTTCACTCGAGAAGAGGGGTGATCTCTGCAATAGGTGGCGCTCCTTCGGCCGCGGCTGCCTATATGCCCTTTCCTTTGCGCAACAAAATCCACCCCTCGCCTGCCTCGTTTTGTGATTTGAGGCAAAGAAGGGGGTTTGGCTGACTGAAAGAGTGCGAGAGAGCGAAAGAGCAGGCAGGGAGAGTTGATCACCGACCAGTATTCGGGGACTGTGATTCGTTCCCCTTTGCAGTGCCGTGAAAAGGGGACGCGAGAGGGGGACGCGCGTGGCCGCGATCTTTCGATCTCTCCCACTGGTTCGCGCCCGATCTCTAGGGGGCGACCGAGGTCTCTCCTCGCGCAGCCCCCCGCACAGAGCTTTCCCCCTTGAGTCAGAAAGGGCTCTAATCGGAGAAACATTGAGGACAGGCGCGCCGAAACAGGGACAGCACTTCCTTCTCCCTTCCAGGGACCTCACCGCGGGTGTGTCATCTCCACCTTTCCACCTCTAGTACGGTCGAGAAAGCCGCGCGTCGGTCTCGGACCGGTATTTGAACAGCGGAACAAGCAAGGACCGCGAGACCCCGACTTACCCACACCGCCCTCACCCTCACCCACACACAACATGCCATTCTTGCCATACATCGAGCTGTGCCTCGAGGAGCCAGGACATTGCATCCTATATTTAGTGAACGTCAGAAAAAGGTTCCGTGTCAGAAAGTGCCACAGAGTTGAAATATAAAACCAGCGGAAACGTTAGGCTCCCATCAAATGGCGAGCATACTATAGTAGCTTTTGAAAATGATGCAGAACATTAAGAGTTCGTGTCTGAGCCCAAAGGATCAGAAAGAGGAGATTTGCCTTTCAGGTCGGAATGAAAAAGGAGTGGATTATGAGCGACGAGGCGAGGCTCGAGAAGAAGCAGCGCGTGGAGGAGAACCGCGAGCGTCGGGTTCACGAGTCGTTGGTGAAGGGCAAGCTTATCCCACACCAGCTCAAGGAACGGCTCAAGCGCGACTCGAGTACATCCTCTTCGCCGTCAGCATCATTTCGCTCTCCGTTAGTGCTCTCTTTCTTCCTCAGCTTCGCCCTTATCATTTGCGGATTGCACCAAGCACCGCGTCAGCGGGACGGAATTTTGTCGGGGCGCGGTGATAAAAAGGACCGCAGTGCGAGCCGAAGAGCGAAGGATCAAGAGACTGTAACCATCAGGACACATTTAGGTCAGCACTTTTGGAGTCGGGTCCGTCGACGGTGAATTCGGAACGATCGCACTTCGGCTCCCTTGAAGGGACTTCTCTCGGGACACCCGCCTTCCGGCCACATCCAATTCTCTCGGAAACCGGTGAGAAGCCCCATCAGTCATAGCGTGATTAGAGGAAATCCCTCTTATGCAGGATTCTGCCGAGTCTGCCGAGCAGAAATGGCCAATAACAGAATGTTTAGTTTTAGGCAGCCCGGTTGTCACGGATTGCTTCACGACGGCGTCGACGCAGCAGATTATGGCGCAAGCCCAACTGGCCGCCGCTCAAGTCCAGCTGCAGCAGGCGCAGATCGAGCACCAACTCAAGCAGCAGATCGTCGCGCAACAGCACATCGTCCAGCATCAGCAGCAACAAATTGAGGCGGCCGTCGCCGCTGCCGCTTCTTTTGTGCCGACACAAACGATCGTTCACTCGACGGCTCTCCTCCAACCACATCCCTCTGGTCTTCATCAAAGCCTCGCCGCCACGCTCAACACAAATCTCACGCATTCTCTCATGCAACCGTTGACGACGCAAATGATCACCACCCCGGCGTCGCCCATGCACGACCCGAACACAGTGACGTTGCCACGTGACGTCTTCTTGCAACTCGTCAAGGGCTCCAACTTGGCCCAACAGCAACACCAGGAGAAACCTGTGAAGTGCGGCTGCACGTGTCAGTGTGGGCGATACGCGCCCGGCGAACTCATCGTCGACGAGGTGCGTCTCGTCGTTCCTTTCGTTGTGTCTCCCCTCCCCCCTCGCCTGGTGCTCCCACTCGAAAGATGTGGCGATAGAGAGGCGAGGGCGCGCGCCACGCGTGCTACGGCAAAATGGCACCAGACATCAGAACGAGGCGCGAGACGAGCCGTTGTTTGCAGGTGATGAAAGAACTGCTTGCCGCTGGATCCACAGCCAATTCCTCGAATTTCAACAGTTCATCCGCTACGAGTGACATCCCCGCCGAGCCCTACGAGCCAAATGACCTCCAGATGGAGGGACTTCTGCCCGCGGCACAATCCTCGGTCCAATGGCTGAGCACGAATCCGATGACAGATGGCGGCTGTCTTCAAGTCATGGTGCGTCCCATATTTCTGGCAAGAGGGGAGTGTGAGAGCGGGCTACGGTGGCCGCTAAGTAGGTTCGTGCGACCTCATTGCAATGATCACTGGGGCGAGAGCAAAAAGACGCTAGCGAATTGCATGAGAGGTTGTGACAGAGAGAATGGAGCGTTTTCAGGGAACCATCGACAACGTGGAGGCGCTCAAAGATGAGCTCTACGGCTGCTCGAGCACCTCTCTTCTTGAGATGGAGCTGCACAAGACGCGTGGTTAGCCATTCCTAGAAGCATGCTTTCTGTTTGGTTTCCACAATGGTCAAATTATGTGCATAATTACGCGCTTTCTTCTAGAGAGGTCACTTATCCCGTTTCCAGTGGATCCGGACTGCTGCCCGCTGACGTCAAAGGATCAAGACCGCATCAACGAAGTCGTGAATTCGAATGCTGTGTGGCAACCGGAAGCCCTCGATCCGAATGAGAAGAAGAAGCACGAGAACAAGAACCCGAACAAGACGCAGATGGTCAACATGGCCGATGGCGCCATCCGTCGCCTCATCAAGATGACAAAGAGAATCGAGACTTTCCGTCGGATCCCGCAGACCGATCAGATCAAGCTCCTCAAATGTAAGTCGAACTTCAAGTTGACCAGCTTCTGTTCCAGACAACTGCATGGAGTACTTGATTCTTCGCGGTGCGATGAGCTACGATCCGAATGAGAATATCTGGAAGGGACCAACACTCAACTCGGGCTACGCCATTAAGATGGACGCGATGAAAGACGCTCAGAACATGTTCGAGCACAGCATTCGGTACGTCTCCAACTTCTCCTCCTCGTCAATCCTTTTCTGTCGCGCTCCTGTGACTTCCTTTACACCCACAATGGGGTTCAACGACGACGGTTGTTTCCAAAAATACTCACACTCTTGTGACCTTGACTCGGGTAGGGAAGAGGGGCTGGTGCTGGTTTTTGTGGACGTCCCCCTCTCGCCCCATCGATCACACAAGAGGCATGCCACTGCTTTGCAGGTTCTATTCGACCTTTAAAGAGGAGTTGCGGACGAACGAGCAGGTCATGTTGCTGCTCGGAATGTGTATCATCTTCAACTCCGATGTGCCGGGCTTGGATCATCGAGACTTGGTCATCGCCGAGAGTCATGCCTACCAGCGATGCCTGAAACGGTACGAGAGAGAGAAAGTGTGAGAGGAGTCCCCCCTCGTGCCCCTTCGTTCATGTACTCGTGACGTCAGAGAGCGAAAGGGAGAGTGAACAGGACCATTTGCAGGCTGCTCTACCAGTTGTACGACCACAACGCACAGCGCACGCAAGTGGAATTCCGCGGTCTCATGGACAAACTCAAGGACATCAAGGAGTTGAACCGACGAGCGACGAAGATGGTCAAGGATGTGGGCGCCGACGACATGGAGCCCCTCCTCGTTGAGATGTTCGACTGAGACGATCACAACATTAATGGAGATCGCCGCCAATTCATAATAATTCCAGCTCAAGACGCGCACACAGGTCCAAGAGTAGTGATTCCTCGTCTTCTGCCTGCTAGCCAATCGTTGCCTTACACAGAGAAAAACCTCTAGCACTTCTCCTTGTCCTCCTGATTTCAAAGCAAAGCGTCCTTGTTGTTTGTCGTTCTTTCTTCGAGAAGTCTCCTTGTTGAACTTTAAAACTGCCCAGTCATTTCGAGGTGGTTAAGGCACCCCATGGATGCGTTTGACTGCCCTTTCTTCCTACCTCCATGAGGGTCTGTAAATAAGAATTAATTTTCTTTTTCTTGCAAACGGCGAGCTGGAGCGCTTTGCCCTCAACCACGCTTCTCGTTCTGAAGAGTGTCATTATACCAAGCCCCGCTCTTGCCTTTCGTGCACTCCAGTTACCGTACACCCTCTCCAATCCGTCTTTGTAAATTTACTTTGGCCAAATCAACCGATATTCGGGCATTCATATCACTCAATAAGAAGGAAACCCTCCCTCACTATGTGACCAGTGCATATTTGTTGCTCCTACTCGCCAATATACATTTATAGTTACTCGTTAAGTCGTTACTCGATGATCATGTGCTATGTGCATCACAACACTCAAAGACTCTCCCTCTCCTCCTCCTCTCTCATCTGTTGATATCTCTTACACACTACAGGGCATACCAAATTGGTATACAACTTTAAAACGTGTATTATATTAATACATTTATGTTCTTTTATTCTTTTTTCTTGAGCGATTGCTTTGTATAGGGTTCTTGTAGAGAGAGTTGGATGCGTAGTTAGTTGGAATAGTTGGAAAAGAAATCTACGATATGCATAGTGGCCTAGAGGAAGGCAAAGTCCGGTTCGATGCTGATGTGTCTTTAGAGTGTCTCATCTTGAACTGTGATACGTCCTCTCTTCATCCTTCCATTACCCCTTAGTCTGGGCTTCAAACACTTATCTTTCTCCAATACTGTCGAGTCTCGTTGTGACCCGAAATTGAGCCGTCTGATCCCCTCAACATACACTTAGTAACCCATCCTTTCCGACTCTTCAGTAAAGACCCGTCTTCCCCTCTTCATCGTAAACCTTCCTTTTCTCCTTAGACCAAGTGCGTGTGATCCCCTGGAGCGATGTTACAAAGACTCGAAACAAACCTCTCCAAATCTCGCCACAATGCGATGAACAATGTACATATTGAAAGAGAAAGAAATTATTTTACAACCAACGTATTCTTTCCACATTACAAAGCAAGTGCAGGAAATCAAAACCGTGCTGTCTGCTGTTGAAATCGAGGAATCAGTCACATTCTTTGTTCTCAGCCATTTCCTCGTCCTCGTCGTACAGAGAAAAGCAGCTGAATCCACGGTTTCCTCATCTCTCGATGTTCGAACGATTCCTCGATACAGGCGAACGCGATGTTTTCCATGTTTGATCGCGGGGCGCATGTAGAAATGCCATGGCTTTGTCTCAGCAAGAAAGGGTTTATACAAATTCTAAGCATCGGAGTCAACGGCGGCGCAAAGGGGACTGCTCGAGACTTCGAAGCCTTCGAAATGTGATTGCAGCTGGTAGTGTCGTTCGTTCCTCAAATAACCGACGGCAATCGAAATGCGCAGCACTTCGCTTCCCTCGTCGCCGCACTTTGCCTTCACGGCCTTTGTGACGCAATCAAGAACAGTCTTCAAGCGGGCGCATTTCTTTCCTGAAATTGCACGTGTCATTTGTTACGTCAAAAACACGCTGTTTACCTTCCAAATCGGCGATTTCCCTGAGTGCACGTCGGAAAAGAGCCTGCACGGCTTGTTGGACTGTGACGAACTGCTGGTCTGTGGGTGTGGCGCTGAGAAAGTCTTTGATTTTCTCCACGTCCTTGAGGGCGGCGATATGCTTCTCGGCAATCTTCACTCCGACCGCATATCGCGTGTCGTTGTACTCCTCAATTACCTGAAAGCGAAACGGGATTTTGGTGTCAAACATCAGTGACAACGCGATCTCGATCTCGACCTTTCGACACGTGGCCGACCAGCCCGTCGCATTGTGGCCGATGCAGAAATAGACTCCTTTGTGTGGAGTTTCATCCAGACAATCGCGCTCCAACAGAAGCTGCGTGTTCCCATCGATGGACTTTAGCTCACTGATCCGTCGAAGAACATCGGCTCTATCAATCTTCAACGTTAAAAGCGAGGAGGAAAAGCTAACCTGGACATGCCGAAACCAATTTGACATTGGAATTGCATCTCGATGCGCGTGCACAACTCTTTCAGGCCTTCATTGATTTTATTGCGATCGAGTGTAATAAACCGCGCGACAAACGGCTGCATGCCCATTGCAATCAGTTCCTGAAGCAATCAGTTTTAAATGTCGAACTTGCGTTAAAATTAGCTCTGTCAGTCGAGGACTTGATATTTTTGGTGAAGTTCTTGGCATACTCTTTGCCCAAGGTATTGCACTGCTCGATGTAGTCGTCAAATTTGCTTGTTCTAAACGCGGTTTACTGAAATGCACAAGGAACCTTTCACTGTTGGATGCGTTTTGTGTCTCCGCAATATAGTTTTTGTACACTGAAAAGTAAATGCAACTTTCAGGAGAAATTACCACTGGCACCAAAGGTCTGAGCAGCTGATAGATGCGATTTGCTCAATTTGTCGTGGATAAAGTACGGCTGCTTTATGCACAAAGCAATGGTACACAAGAGCAGCAGCAAAAAATGAGGTAGCATCGGAAGCTGGGTTTAAAGAATACTAAAGCGACGAAAACAAAATGCCCGATAGATTTGAACGTGATCAGCCAGCCCGACAGAAGACACCCGACGTGCTACGTCTTCGAAAACTAGCTGACGTCGCGCGATCGCGAGAGAAACAACTTTTGATCATTCGCTTCAACGAAACAGGTCTTGTCCTCAACGTCGCGAACTTGCAAGGTGGCGCCCGCCGCCTTGCCGTCTCATAACCGTCAACAGTCTCAAACGAAATGTTGTCACCCTGATCTCGACAATTTATTCATTCTTTCATCTTGTGGCGTTTTTGCCCGGAAAGGCACCGTCGTCAGACGGGTGATAACAAATGCCGGCCTGGAAAGAAACAATGTGGCAATGACCGTAGTGCCAGAAGGATTGAGAAGTCGACATGTCCTTGAGTGACAACGGTGTTCACATATCTAGTGGCATTCAACTTGTAGTCAACGGTCGCTCTGCTTAATATCGTTTTATTGATGTTTGGAAGCTTCGCTGTTAACTTAGCCTATGCAAAAATACAGCCGCGCATACTTGGATGCAACCTTTAATTCCTCATTTTTATGTGCTTAGATTTGAATTGTACATTGCCACGAATGCAGCAGGAAACGAGGAGATGTTCTCATCAATGACGAGAAGAAGATCGCTTCGAAAACTGTTGCGCGTTATGCGATACTTCGAACTCCTCTAGATAATTCTATGCAACTGAATATTTTATAATATTGTCCAAACGCTATGTGAAAGAGAAGGCAACCGCATTCAAACAAATAAGAGGAAGCACGTTCGAGATCTTGTCGGAGCTGCTTCGTTTATGCTGGGACTGCTGAAACACTAATTCATTACAGTGTTCGAGCCGGTTCGTTAAATTAACGAACCCACCCAGTCGCAACTGGCGGACCTCAGTCGCAAATTTGGTCTGGGATACCAACCCAGTCGCTTTTTTGGCCATTTTGAAGCTTCATGGAACCGACCCAGTCGCTCCCAGAGAGCCCTAAGGATCCGATCCAGTCGCATTTTTGAGATCCAACGGACCTCAGTCGAACACTGATTCATTAGAATGGACGTACCAAAGATACCCCGATTTAACGTCGTCAGTCCATTTTAAAACACTTAACAAAAAAAGACTTACGTAGCTCGCAGCGCCTTCCTGAGTAGCCCGGCTGACAACTACATGTGCCCAAAAAGGACGATCCTCCGTTTTCGCAGGTAATGTCCGAACAGTCGTAACCAGTGTAAGTGGGGTTGCACTTGCAATTTCCGAAATCGTCAATAGTTCCACCATCCTTTGAGCACTCTAAAAAGTTTCACACGATGCCTCATCTCTTACGGGTGATCGTGTTTGCCTGCCAGTAGGTACGCTCGCGTTGGAAGGCCTGGCCATTCTCATCTTGCCCAGTGATCACAATCGAATAGGCGGGATCGCTCCTTGGATCTAGGCCGATGAAGCTGGGCGTTATGAATTGAGCGGCACATCCGTTGGGATCACGCCTTATGAACGGAACGGAGAGGACAAGTTTTTTCGCTCCAAAAATACCGTCTTGTTTCGAGTAAACCTTAAATTGGGAGATTATGTAGGATGAATGTGATACTTTGAACTCCTCGAGGAAAACGTCTGCGTTACTAATTAAGGTGTTTGAGACCGCAGCTGTCGTGTAGGTATTACTACGGTTCTTCACTGAAAGGTATTTTCAACAATCCTTCTTTGCAATGTGCGCACCGTCAGCGGCATAGGGATAAGGAAGCATAAAGTCGTTTGTCGGGTCAGACGTCCAGCCAAGATTTACTTGAAGGGCACTTCGAGCTCGGACTTGAAGACCACAAGAGTTTTGGTCCGACGACTTGAAGACAGTCTTCCAAACGCCGACAAAATTCGTTACAGTTGACGAATCTGCGAATCTTCCTTTTTGTGTAAAAACCGTTGCAAACCAAAATAAAGAATGTAAGTGCTGCCTCCGGAAACAACGAAGTTGGAGGTGCTGACTGTCACTGGTTGTCCTGAAATATAATGTGACTTTCCCGAAACGAAAAACCTAGGCCGTCAAAGAGCTGGACTCCTCCAGTGGCGCTCACAGAGTTACCACGATAGTACAAAGTAAACCATTGTGCTCGGTTTTCAATTGAGAAATAGATAGTTTGTCCGTTTGAGCAATCCTTCCAAGTCGAATCCGAAATGAGAACGTTTTCGTAGAGTTCGTGAATCAACTGATTCGAGGTGTACTGTAGAAAGAGATGTTAGAAGTACATAAATGACCCACATTTTCAGCTTCGCCGGAACTTAACTCGATAACACGACCACCAGTGGTGTAGCCGAGAGTGTTCAAATTGCTACTTGTGCCGGGAATTGAAACCGGTGATGTGACTGCGGACGAATAGATGATGTTAATCTAGCCGAACCTTGGCTCAAAAACTGCTCCTACCTGTGCGCCCGATGTGAGCGCATCACGTAGGGCTGTGGCAACGCCGGACGTCGCAGGAGCATTCTGAGTGCTTAGATAGATGGTTGCGGGCGTATCGTAAATAAGTTTGTATGCCTAAAACTCTACTCTTAAGTTCAAAAAGTTCAAGACCTCGCCGAGGGCGTTGTAGGTGAAAACAGAGGCGCTCGATGCTGCGGAAGGCCTCAAGGCGACGTCTTCAAAAACGGTCTTGAAGAGTTCAGAGGAAGTGGTAGAGATGTGACGGTACGCGCCTGCAAGTGGAGAAACGCAATAAAACTACTTCGGCTGTCTCACCAGCTTCATCGAAGGAGATGAGGATGTAGTGAAAAATAGAGTTGCCAGAGGCGAGTTGAATTTGAGTGAACAAGGTGTCCAGATTCTTGCGTATGGCCAAGTTGAAAACCACCGAGTCCTGAGTGTTTTGTATGAGAAAGACGAGCGTTGAAAAGTGGAAGGTAGGATCGTGATGGTTGAGGAAGTCAAATCTAGTACAGGTCCCTGAAAAGATGGTTGATTAAAAAAATCATAGGTTACGTACGTAATTCACAGAATGTTCCATCAAAACCCGTTGGGCAACTGCATTGCCCGTCGGCTGAGGTGCCACCGTTGCTGCAGATTGGTGTCTGGCAGTAGAGACCCGTGTATCGAGTGGTGCAGCGACAACGTGGAGGACCATCGCAGAGGCCCGTGAAGTACGTACCGCCATTCAAACACTGCTGTTCACTCAAACTACAGTAGGCGTTGATCGTTCGCTGCTCTCTAATATTGTCAAGCGTTGTAATGGAAGCCTGGATACGCCATGAGCAGGCTTAACAATATACCGTAATCGACAGGACGTCATTTGGTGAAGGACATGTAAGTGAGTCCAGAGCGTAGTACTCAAAATGACAAGACATGGATCGAAGAACGGCCGTGGTATTTACTAATAATGTTCCCGAAAAGTCGGCGACGGTGATAATTACTTTTGCATCCACACGAAAGGAACGAGAAAAATGAAAGACAGGATGCTGGATCTTTCCTAAACGCATTTAAACTTGCACAAAAAAATTGTCTACCAAACTGTAGCGCTGTAGAACCAGAATCGCCTGAAGGATTAGAAACGAAGGACAGAAAGCTATCAAAGTTTGAAAGCACGATAATTCTAATCTGAAGAGGCTGGTTATCATAAATGTGCAATAAAACTAACTGTACAAGCCACAGGGCTAGTGCCTGTTGATTTTACTTTAAGCGAACTGGTAGGATATCCACTCGATGAAGCACTAGGGACGTGATACGTGTAAACATAAGGCAGTTTAGGATCATCACGGTAAAGCGGGATGAAAGTGTCATCACCGGATATCGAAAATGTAACGGAAAATGACGCATTTGAATCTAGAACACTGACTAAAGAAGATCGAACAAACTGCTGTTAACGATTGCTCGGTACTCTCCTTCAAGATCTGACACAGGAAAGCGCATAATGACGTCTGAAGAACAGTCCAGTGGTGCCAGCTCAGCAACTATTTCCGCATCTTTTAGCACTGGTATATGTTCCACAAGAAACTAAACCTATTGTTCAAAACTTGCCCGAAATTTTACAGGAAAGATGTTAGTGTCATACGGTGATTGACAGCCATTGAAAATGGTTCCTGATGTTGTGCGAGCAAGATCGAAATAGATATCAGAATCGGCTTGGCTCATGCATAAACTGGTGTCCTCGAATGGCGGGAGGACGATGAAGTTGAGGCTTATAGCCTTTGTTAATGCCAGTTCTCTACAATTAGCTGCGTAACCGAACGTCAAGCACTTCAAAGCTGTCACACTGTTCGACACACTATCTAGAGCCGCAGGTGCGTCAACGAAAATGAACAACGGTGATCGCTGTTGAACGTGAAGTTGAGTTTCGTTATCAACGGCATTTAGAGTCTGTAGAATGGCCTCGATAACTGGCTGTCGGTCAGAAAATGTCATTTCGAAAGGCGCCGTTTCAACAATGTTTGCTACATCGGAGAGGTTCCGATAAAAGCTGGTTGTGATGGTTATGTTACCACTTGTAGCGACTGCAGAGACAAATTCTTCTCGTTTGGTTTCCACCTACGATTTGTGCGATTGAGAAAAGTCGTGCAAGCGAAGGACGCGTAGTAGTTGTCGGCACTAGTGAGTGAACTTAAAGAGTTCAGAGTGTCCGCCAGTATTTCTTGAATGTACGACAGCGTCGAAGCGCTTTCAATAACGATTCCAACTGTCCTTGTGGAAACGTTGAAGTTAGCGGTCGACGGAACCGTGCATATCACTGAATTTTGTTTTTACATTAGCTACTAGCTTACGTTGTTCGCAGAAATCGCCACTAAATCCATCTGAACACTTGCAAATGCCACCATTCGAACCGCCAGGAAATTGGTTCAGGACACCACCGTTTTGACAGTGTGCGATTTCGCAGTTCGTTCCGTTCGTGAAGGGCTTGCAAACGCATGTTTGATTGGCTGGGTTGAATGTCCCGCCATTCAAACAAACCGGACGAGTAACATTGATGATAGCTAAAAGAGACGCAGATTTTGCCAGAAGAGAAAGCGAACGTGGGGCGAGGGCCAGATTCGGGAAGACGCGCTTGAGGATCTTGCCACCACTCGTCACGGTGAACTGAAACTCATTACATAAAGTCGAGGAGCTTACTTGAATGTTGTAAGTTCCGGCGCTGGCTGAGTAGGCGGGGAAAGAATACGGAAAAGTGCATTCGCCAGTGCGATTTACTGCTGTAAGTGGTGAGTGGACTGCCGTGTTGTTGCTAATGAAGAAGCGTTGATAGGAGATTGCAGAGACAGAGTCGACGTTGGCGACGCTGGCCGTTGTCACTTGATTAAAGCCTACGAGCATGTCTTTCGAGTATCGGAAAAGTCACCAGCAATGTTGATGTTGGCACCGCCGTCGACGTCCGGATTATCATGGTGACCAATGAAGAGCGTCTTTTGTGAAGGAACAATAACTCTGACGGTGCAGACAGATTGGCTTGCGCTTATTATTTGCAACGATGTGGCGCCTATAGACTCAGATCGGAAGACCTGATTGTTGAAATAAAAGTCAACAACTCTGAATGAGGAAACCTGGAAGTTTCCAATAGAATAGACGGCAGTTGGGTCCGGATTAGAAGTTACTGAGAAGTTACCTATAACTCAATAGTATTTCGCAGAAAATATTCTTTCACCTCCACGAGCAAAGATGAAAATGGGCGGCTGATCAATGGTGAGATCGAGTGTAACTGTTGCAGACGTCGTGCAAGGATACGGGCCTTGAAATGCCAGAGTCTCAGAAAAGATGAGATACCTCGCGATATTTTGGAATGCCTATGATGCAGAAACTAAAATTCTAATGCTTTTCTTACCTTTCCAACATCCTTCTGGGCAAGAAGAATGAAATCCCCGTGAGTACGATACGCCATTCTGTTGTAGATATCAAAAGGATCATCACTTTGGACAGCGTTTGGATTTGAGAAGAATGTGTATATCTGAGCATCGATGATTTGATGCATGAACTTTCTACCGAAAGTCTCCAATTAAGAGTGGCCGTTATTAGAGTTGTCTCAATCGTTGGAATGCTTTGATCGTAACTGGGAGGTGTCGCATCGCTAGCCGGGGTGTCCGCAAAGAGATAGAAGACGGATTTCGTTCGCAAAAATGGATAACTGAAGTATTTTCTGATCACCGTTATATATATCATTCGCTAGGGTGACTCACTGACACCGATCTCTGAGATTTTGGTCAAATAGCTTGCTTCCAACACTCACTAAGGGTAATTCGGGGTGGGAAAATCGTTTCGCGCGAAGAAAAACAGAGGATTCGAAAGCAAAAACTCGAAAACAAGCGAAAACGAAGTTTGCGCCATATGTTTTCACAGGCACGCAAAGCGCGCAAGCAATTGGTTGACGCTTTTTTGGTGCGAGGCCGGAAATGCTCTCAGCGGCCCGCAGAAGACGTGGGCAGACATATCCGAGCATCAGAAACATCCCTTGCAACGTTTAGCACACGTAGGGCCACCATTCTTGGGCCTCTTTGGGAGTATTGCTCATGAAGGAAACTCATGAAACGCGTTTCTTTTGTCGAAAAGTTCCCGATGGTTGTTTTTCAAGCAATCATGAGTCAGCAGCTTACAGAAGAAGCTTCTGTTATATAAAGCCCAGACAGCCTGCTATAAGAGAGAGCTTTCAAGGGAAGCATTCAGTTGCACTGTGATTAACTGTTAAGCTTAGTTTTAGTGAAGGCTGATGCTGAACATTGTTCTGAACGGCTGCTGACTGCGAGGATTTCAAACAAGCAAGCTTGAGACCAGCCATCCTTGCCGAGACCATTTGCCGATGATGTTGAGATGCTTCAGCAGCTCAGTAAAGGCTGAGACTGAATAAGAAAGTGAAAGTGCCGGTATTCTTCGCTTCCCTCGCCTCGTATAGCGGGCCTTCTTTGCCGAGCTCTTTCGAAGGGAGCCGGCCCCTGCGCGCTTATCAACGAGCCGAGACCCCGCCGTCTAAAATCCCTGAACCATAGCAGCTATTTTTGTCCCGGAGTACCTCCAGAATACTGACACAAGATATGTATTAAGCCTTTTCAGTCAGCATTCAAAATGAACAGTAACAAGCTTTGTTTGAGGCCATTTTTTGTGCAGTTGCTGAGAATTTCGAGACACCTACAGGCGTTATCTGTTTCAGACCTTGTCTCGTAGTCAGCCGCCTAATGAAGACGCGCCCCCTTTTGTACGATTTCTTACAGCCGCCGCTCTTCGGAGAAAGCGGCCTGACGCTCTCCTTCTTTCTCTTTCTTTTTAATCATTTTTATTTTTCGTAAGACTGGTTCATTCGTGGAATATTTCTTGCAATTTTTGTGTGTTTTTTTATCGCTTTGTTTTCGTCAGGCGTTTTTTTGGTTAGGACTGACTCAAAAGTTTTGATTTTCAGAATTGTGTAAAATGTTTCGCCATCCTGTTCAAGGATGGGAATGTCTTGCCGACCGTACCGCCGACATCAGCGACTTTACCCTCAGCGATCTCACCACTCTCATTGCCAGCACTGCTACAAAGGGCAGGACAATTCAAGTGTTGGACGTCCTTCAAGTGTGTTCTGAACATCCAGACATACAAACTCGCCTCCGAGAGCATCCATCTACAGCTTGCACAAGACGATCTCTTAAAGATTACAACGTCATTTTGTGTCCACTT